>SJYQ01002503.1:0-16601 GCA_006410935.1 Redunca redunca
CTGGCCTGCATACAGATTTCTCAAGAGGCAGGTTAGGTGGTCTGGTATTCCCATCTCTTTCAGAATTTTCCACAGTGTATTGTGATCCACACGGTCAAAGGCTTTGGCATAGTCAATCAAGCAGAAATAGATGTTTTTCTGGAACTCTCTTGCTTTTTCCATGATCCAGCAGATGTTGGCAATTTGATCTCTGGTTCCTCTGCCTTTTCTAAAACCAGNGATCTCTGGTTCCTCTGCCTTTTCTAAAACCAGCTTGAACATCTGGAAGTTCACAGTTCACGTATTGCTGAAGCCTGGCTTGGAGAATTTTGAGCATTACTTTACTAGCATGTGAGATGAGTGCAGTTGTGCGGTAGTTTGAGCATTCCTTGGCATTGCCTTTCTTTGGGATTGGAATGAAAACTGATCTTTTCCAGTCCTGTGGCCACTGCTGAGTTTTCCAAATTTGCTGGCATATTGAGTAACTGGGAGTTTGTACCTCTTAAACTGCCTCACCTACTTCTCTTCTTCCCCTACTTCCCTCCCCGCTGGTAATCACTTATTTATTCTCTGTATCTATAATTTTGTTTCTTTTTTTGTGTGTTTGTTCATTTCTTTTATTTTTTTAAAGTTCCACATATAAGTAAAGTCATAGAGTATTTGTCTTTCTCTGCCTTATTTCATTTACCAAAATACCCTCTAGGTCCACCCATGTTGTTAAAAACTGTAAGATTTAATTCTTTTTATAGCTGAGTTATAGTCCATTGTGTGTGTGTGTGTGTGTGTGTGTGTGTACACCCCACATCTTCTTTATTCATTTACTCAGGCTGCTTCCATATCTTGGTTGTTGTAAATAATGCTGTGAAGAACATAAGAGTGCACCTGCCTTTTCTAATTAGTGTTCATAGTACTTCAGCAATTTCAATTTTGTGTTTATTCCCCAGAAGTATTCAGTATTATCATTTTCAGATGTTACCAATATAAAAAATTTTAATGAGGTATTTAACTTTTTTTCTGTTAAGGCTTCAAAATTCCATGTGTCAGTTTACACATCTTAATTCAGGCTAGTCACATTTAAGATGCTTAATAGCTACACATAGCTATGTGTTCGATGGTATGTGTATAGAGTCCTAGTCACCAAAGCAAAGTTAGTTCCAAAAACATCACTCTACTACAATGAATATTCTGTTTGCTCAGAACTGTCTAAAACAAAACTGAATGGAGCCTTGCCTTTTCCTAAGTTTGTAATATATCCTCCAAATTTCAGTGTGGAACAGATGAGGAAAAACTGTAGAATATTATTTTATGAACTATGTGAATGTTGAAAGGTTGAGAAATAATACAATTTTCCATTCTTCCAAAACATTGTCTTCTAATCAGACCAGCATTAAAAGTAGGACTTTTTACCAGTATTAAAAGTAGGACTAAATTTAATGATATCTTGGGAGTTTGAAAAGTAAATGTAAAAGCAACAGTTACAAGGAAATATGTACATTAGTAGATTTTTTTGGATCTGACAGCATGAAATGGCACAGTCGTCCTAAATATGATATTCATTTGAAACTTTCATAACATTTGTTATCATCAAATCATTGCATACAGTCTTGTTTTGTTTATTTGTTTTTAAAATCTCCAAGTCATTCTGCTAAATTGGGTCAGCTCCAGAGTCAGTTTTAGAGGAAAGGAAAGTGAAAGAAAATGGGCGTGGGTAAATTGGCCAAGGTCACTTATGAAATGTGTGGCAGATCAAGAAAGACACGTTCAGCTTCATCCACAGGATGATGTTAGCTTTCCTGTGTTTTAGCTGGGTACATCTGCTCTTCTGCAGACCTCCTTGTCTGAGGATTGGTAATAGAGAAGTACTATGTAGATGAACTCGTGCTGCAGAAAGGAGGAAGGGTTAAGTTTCATTTTTCAGGTTTCTGAATCACAGTTTGAGTTTCACTTTTCAGTTTCCTGAATCAAAGTTTGAGTTTCATTTTTCAGACCTGAAACAGAACTTGAGTTTCATTTTTCGGTTTCCTTCACAATCTATTATTTGGCTCAAAAACATCTTGGGAAGGAAGTCCTACCTTCCCCTTTGCCATCTGATACTGAGCAAAGTTCAAATATATATTTCCCTGTATACTTTTACCCCACTTGATGGCTCTGTTGCCTGTGACCTAACTGTTTAGAGACAGAAACTATGGCCCTAGAAATCAATAGAGTTTTCCCAATAAAAAATAATTAGTATTTCTGCCAGTAATAACTAACATTTAATGAGAGCTCTTGTCAGATAGTATACTAAGCATCTTATAAACATTTAATCTTTATAGCAACCCAGATAGTGAGGCTTAGAGAAATTATACAATTTAGCCAAGGTTGTACAGTAGGGAAGTCCCTAGACCAAGATTTGAGTCAGGTCTGTTTGGCTATGAAACTCATGCTTTCACTATTGTTTGGTATTGGCAAGAGGCTGAGAAAATGAGATGATCTCTTTGAGCCCCTGAAATAATCCCAGCTTATGAAGATTAAATAAGTAATTATTTCTGTCATGTATGAGGTACTCAACAAATGTTTATTCCCTTTTTCCTTTTTGTACCCTCTGAAAAAACAGTATTTTCATAATGTATACAGCAACCATAGTAATCTATTTTATATTTATTACATGACTTGGTAGGGAACCTTTTTTCTCTCCAAATAAAACCTAAGCTCCTCAGTTGTTTTGGAAAATAAAAGTATGTTCATATTGTTGTACTATTGGATTTTCTTGCATCTTGATTTTTATGTTTGCCCCAAATTCCCATTGTGTTTAGGATCTGTGGATGGAGAATTGCCACCAAGAGCTAGAAATCAGGCCAATAACCCACCAGCCAATGCTCTCAGAGGAGGAGCCAGCCAGCCCGGAAGGCACCCCAGGGCCAACAACCATCCTTTTCCTCATCGGCAAAGAGAAGAGAGGTTTGGGGCCATGGGCAGGAACCCACATCAGGGAAGGAGGAATCAGGAAGGGCATACCAATGACGACCCTAGAGGCCAAAGACATGGTCAGGAAAACGATAACAGGAGGAGAAATGGCAACCAGGAGGGAAGGAACCGCAGACCCCCACCACGATCTGATGAAAACTTCCAGCAGTGGAGGACCCCCCACCAAAAACCTGCAGAACAGCCACAGCAGGTGAAGAGACTGGGCTACAAGTTCCTGGAAAGTCTTCTGCAGAAAGACTCCTCTGAGGTGGTCATCACCCTTGCCACATGTTCGGGACTGAAGGAACTCTTGTCTCATTCTTTTATGAAGTCCGACTTGCTTGAGCTCATCTGCCAGGTTGTTCGGAAGGCTTGCAGTTCCAGAATGGACCGCCACAGTGTTTTCCATGTCCTGGGCATGGTGAAGAATTCCAAATTCCTCAAAGTCTGCTTGCCAGCTTATGTGGTAGGGATGATCACTGAACCCCTCCCTGAAGTTCGAAACCAGTATCCAGAACACATTAGCAATATCATCTCCCTCCTCCAGGACCTTGTAAGTGTCTTCCCTGCCAGCTCTGTGCAGGAAACTTCCATGCTCATGTCTCTCTTGCCAGCTTCTCTTAATGCTTTGAGGGCCTCTGGTGTTGACATAGAAGAGGAGACAGAGAAGAACCTGGAAAAGGTCCAGACCATCATTGAACATCTGCAGGAAAAGAGGCGAGAGGGCACTTTAAGAGTGGACACCTACACTCTTGTGCAGCCCAAGGCAGAAGACCATGTTGAGAGCTACCGGACCATGCCCATTTACCCCACTTACAATGAAGTGCACTTGGATGAGAGGCCGTTCCTTCGCCCCAACATTATTTCTGGAAAATATGACAGCACTGCTGTCTATCTAGATACCCACTTCAGACTCCTACGAGAGGATTTTGTCAGACCCCTACGAGAGGGCATTTTGGAACTTCTCCAAAGCTTTGAAGACCAAGGCCTGAGGAAGAGAAAGTTTGATGACATCCGTATCTACTTTGATACCAGGATTATCACCCCCATGTGTTCATCGACAGGTATTGTCTACAAGGTGCAATTTGACACAAAACCACTGAAGTTTGTCCGCTGGCAGAACTCCAAGCGATTGCTCTATGGGTCCTTAGTGTGCATGTCCAAGGACAACTTTGAGACGTTTCTTTTTGCTACTGTGTCTAACCGGGAGCAGGAAGATCTCTGCCGAGGAATTGTCCAGCTGTCTTTCAATGAGCAGAGCCAACAGCTGCTCGCAGACGTCCAGCCCTCTGACTCTTTCCTCATGGTGGAGACAACCGCCTACTTTGAGGCCTATAGGCACGTCCTCGAAGGACTCCAGGAAGTCCAAGAGGAAGATGTCCCCTTCCAGAGGAACATCGTGGAGTGTGCCTCTGATGTGAGGGAGCCAAGGTACTTGCTCATGGGGGGCAGATATGATTTCACTCCATTAATAAAGAATCCCTCAGCCACTGGGGAACCTCTGAGGAACGCCGAAGCCTTGAGATGTCCCAGCGTTAATGTCTTAGACCCCTGCCAGTGGCCCTCAAAAGAAGCCCTGAGGCTGGATGACTCCCAGATGGAAGCCTTGCAGTTTGCTCTCACAAGAGAACTGGCTATTATTCAAGGACCTCCTGGAACAGGTAAGATAAAAATTTTCACAGCACACATCTGCCCTATGAGATAGGCAAGGGTGGCTTTGACTCTAGGTTTCTAGAATGTCTCAATTTAAGACATTTCCCTGAAATGGGCATCAAACTTGTTTAAAAAGTAGCTGCTCAAAAAATAAATAGGTAAAAATTTTTAAAAATTAAAAAAAAGCAACTGCTCATAGTGATTTTCCAGTGAGGACTCATTGGTATACATGCTAATAGATCAAAATCACAAGGTTAGAAAAGACTTCTAAGGGGTCAGACTTAGGGAGATGCCTGACTTCTGTCTGCTTCATCAAAGGCTGTATTGATTTGCTTGATTTTATATAAATTTAAATAGTATCAACTATAAATACCCTGTGTGCCAAATACTATCTTATATTTTTGCATATGTTAACTCATTGCAAGGCTGTGAGGTAGAAGCCATTCCATGTAATAGATGAAAAAACTAAGGCAAAAGGAGTTGAATGATATGTTGATGCTCACACAGATGGCAATTGACAGACCTGAGACTCAGGCACTTTAGAAGCCAGCTCCTGGCTCTGTCATCTTATCTACCTCATTGTACTTGTTTCTCTTGGAAATACACATACCTACCTCCTCCCCGACCCTGTGTGCCATTCTAATCCTTCTCTGGAATGATAGCTACTATTAGCAGTTTGACGTACATCATTCCAGATGTTTTCCAAAGTTAAAACTGATACATCTTTGTGTCTTTGAATGTATTTATATGTTTACATACATACATGCATACTTTTCCTATTTTTTAAATAACAAAAATGAGATTATGCTATGTTTTTTTTAATATATATATGCTGCTAAGTCACTTCAGCCGTCTGTGTGACCCCATAGACAGCAGCCCACTAGGCTCCCCTGTCCCTGGGATTCTCCAGGCAAGAACACTGGAGTGGGTTGCCATTTCCTTCTCCAATGCATGAAATTGAAAAGTGAAAGTGAAGTTGCTCAGTCGTATCCAACCGTGAGTGATCCCATGGACTGCAGCCTTCCAGGTTCCTCCATCAATGGGATTTTCCAGGCAAGAGTACTGGAGTGGGGTGCCATTGCCTTCTCCGATATATATATATGGGTCTACAATTTATATATGTATGTATATAACTACATGTTAGGGATATTTTTACATTCTTTACACTACAATCACATTTAGAAAAGTACCTCACTCTTTTTACAACATGCCTGTATTCATGGCATAAATGTACCATGTTGTGTTTTTTTTTGTTTTTTAGTTTCACAGACAGTGCTTATTAAGTATTCATATATCTATTTCTGTGTGTGTTTATCTTTGAGTACTTTGCTAATTACTTCTGAAGTGTTTTTCCTTAAGGTGGGAATACACATAATAGTTAGTAGGTACTGCTATATTACCCTCTCAAAAGAATATTAAAAAAACAATGGGAAGAGGTCCTTAAAAAATACCAATAAAATAATGGCAGCTCAGATAAGAAATTAATGTAACAAAATGCAAAGCTTTTACTGATGAGACACCCATATGATGGGAAAACATGCATAATTAAAGTGATGCTTTCAGGGCTTTAGAAGAAGAAAAGGATATACCAGTTTGTACTGCCACCAAGAATGAATTAGTGTTCCTATTTCCTTATATACTTTCCAGCATTGTTGTATGTTATCAATCTTCTTTTCTCATTAGCAGTTTTCCCTGATCTATGAGATTATAATTTTTGGCTCATTTTAATTTTAGTTTTATGTTCAAATTTTTTTTTTTTTTAACCCATGTCTTTCTCCCCTCACCATCCCACTTGGTTCTTTTATCTAAACCAAACGATGTTATTGTCTTCCTATTTATCCTTCCTGAGATGGTCTATGAATATTCAAGCAAATGCATACTTATATTTATTTCCCCCACATTTTTTTTAACTCACTGTGCTAGAAAACAGTTTGCATATTGCTTTGCTAACTTATAAAATACCTTGGTGATCCTTTCATATTGGTGCACAAGTGGTATCCTATTTATGAGTATGTAATATACCGTTGTATAGTTAGTTTATAATCTCTTTAACCAGTTCTCTATGGAAAGATTTACTAAACAAACGATGTCAGTAAATAACCTTGTTTGTGAGTCATTTCACAGAGAAGCAGAATAGAGGAGAAATCCCTAACTGAATCAAATAATATGTG
Source organism: Redunca redunca (assembly GCA_006410935.1). Classification (NCBI taxonomy): domain Eukaryota; kingdom Metazoa; phylum Chordata; class Mammalia; order Artiodactyla; family Bovidae; genus Redunca; species Redunca redunca. The sequence continues at coordinate 6,750 of SJYQ01002503.1, forward strand.
AATTTGTAATTTTAATAGGTAGTGCCAGATTGCCCTCTAGAAATGTATATCACAGTGGTTAATTTGTATTTCTCTAATCAAGAGTTGGATTAAATATCCTTTCTTATCTTTATTAGCTACTTATATTACTGCTTCTATGGATTGCCTTTTTATACTTGACATATTTCTATTGGATGGTTTCCCTTTCTTACTGATTTGTAGGAGCTGTTAGTATATTTAAAAAATGTTGTGTTCCAAATAACTTCCCCTAATATTATCATTTGAATTGGGATTCTTTAGCTCCAAGTATAGTAATAATTTAGTAATTTCACACTAGCTTTACACACATATACACACGCACGCAGCTACTAAAAAAGAGCCTACCTGTGAATTTGAGGGGAGGTGACAGAGGGGTCATCTTGGAGGTAGAAATCCCAAAAAGTATCCATTCTAAGGGGAAGGAAGCAGTGGGAGAGAAGGGGTAAATATTGAATTATAAAGATTTTCTTTCCTCTGGAGGTTTCCTTATCCATCCAAGACTCCAAATTAAAAACATGGGAGTTACTCTTTTCTGTTCCCCAGCCCAGCCAAACCATTATCCTGTTGCAATGAAGTTTACCTCTGAAACTGCTCCCCAGTCTGCCTCCTTATCTCAGCTGTTGGAGCCAGGCCTTTTCCTCCGTCACTCCCTGGAAGATGGCAGGAACCTCCCAGCCAGTCCATTTCTATTCTCTCTTGCCCAGCCTTACTCAGTTACAGTTGCCCAGAAGTGATAGATTAGAAGCCTCTTCTAGTCTCATTGAGTAAGACCAGAATCCCATTTGTTTTCTTGGTACCTTGTATTTCTCATTTCCCACATTTGTGATTTTTACATTTGTTTGTGTGATTATCTTTCTCTTCTGCAAGTCTGTAAGTTCCAGGAAGATAAGAAGCATGGCTGTTTTGCTCACCGTTGTATTTCTTGTACTTAACCCCATATCTAACACCTATTTGGCACTTGATACATACTATTTGAAGAAAAAGAAGCAAGAAATTGTCATTTATCTATACTGAACAGTATTCCGCTATACTGAAATTTTTTATTTTCTTGTATTACTAAGTATTGAGTACTTTTGAGCACAGTGGCTACCTTCTTAGCCTGACACAATGTAAGAATTAGCATTTACTAATGAGCCCATAACTCTAACTCCAGTGTTGATTTCTGTGACTTTTTCCCTCCTATTACAAAGGCAAGTCTACTATGGTATATTAAAAGCATTTCTAAATAATTCACCATGTGAGATTGGAAACAGTGTATTAATATATGTCTGTCAGTAGAAAACTAGCTGAAAACAGTGCCTTCCAGCTGTGAAAAACAAAGGATTCTTTTTCTGTACTGACAGAGAACTACCTCCAATTTTAGTAAGTGAAAAAAACAAGATATAGAGCAGTGAAAATAGTCTGCTACTATTTGTATTTTAGAAAGGAAGGGGGAAGCTAGAAAAAGACTGTATATTCATTTTTCTTTGTGTATGCATAGAATGACTGTCTCTGAAAAGTTACGCAATAAACTAGTAATGTTGGTTGTTTCCAAGAGAGGAACTAGGTAGCTGGAGACATAAGAACGAGGAGAACATAATACAGAACCATTTGTGCTTCTAGGATTTTAAACCATCTCAATGTATTGCCTTAAAATTTTAAATAATAGTTTGCTATAAGTAATTAATTACTCCTTTTAGAAAGTCTCTTTAAGTTTTTTTAACTCTCCTTTTTCCTTGTTTTTTAGGCAAAACTTATGTGGGTCTAAAAATTGTTCAGGCCCTTCTAACCAACGAGCCTGTTTGGCAAATTAGCATCCAGAAGTTCCCCATCTTGGTTGTGTGTTATACTAATCATGCTTTGGACCAGTTTCTGGAAGGTAATATCTATAGACAAAATTGTTCTCTGTTGCGAGTTCTCTGGTGGTCTATGGTTAGAATTATGGGCTTCACTGCCGTGGCGCAGCTTCATTCCCTGGTCAGGGAACTGAAATTCCACAAACCACGCAGCACAGCTGAAAAAATAAACTTCTCTATTAAGACGTATGTAGTTGAACCATAAACGACTTCAGTTGCTCTCTTTTGCACTTTGAAGAAAGTCCACAGTCCATCCTTACCATGACAGGAAAGGCTGTGTGTTATCTGTGTGCTTGCGCTTAGTCGCTCAGTTGTGCCTCACTCTTTGTGACCCCATGGGCTGTAGCCCACCAGGCTCCCTGGTCCCTGGCGATTCTTCAGGCAAGAACACTGAAGTGGGTTGCATGCCCTCCTCTGTGTGTTGTCTGCTCCAGCCTAAGTCTGATGCTCTTGTCCTACCTCTTCCCTTGTTCTAATTCCAGCCACACTGATTATCTGCAGTTTCTTGTCTTCCTCCAGCTTCTTCTTGGCCCATGCTGTCTCCTCTGCCTAGCATGTACTTTTTCTTTTCTTCTCTCTCTCAGTCTTGATGCATCCAGCCCAGATGGTTCCAGGTCATTCCTCAGGTCTCACTTCATATGGACTTTCCTTCTTGCCCCAAGTCCTGTTGTATTTTTTCTTCTAAGACTTAATTGGCACATATGTAACTATTTATTTGTATGTGTCTCTACCCTGGACTATAAATGCTAAGAACTTTGGTCCTATTTCTTTCTATAGTCACAGATCCTGACACATTCTAGACACTCAAAAAATATTAATTGCATTAGTGAATGAATAAATATTTATTTTTTCCTTTGAAAATAATGCTTAGACTATTATTTTCCACTCTTTTATATCCTTCTTTCATCTACACTAAATCTTCAGTATTCCTGGAGTCTCAGTTTAAATTAGATCCTCAAAAATTAGATCCATACCCCACCCAACTAGTTAAGGTCCCCTGTTACACACTTGTAGCATATATCTGTAGTATTAAATTTTATTAAGTTAAAACGTTTACATGTCTTCTCTGGTAGACTGTGAGTCATGAGAACAAATGAGGAACTGAGCCTGCATTTTGACTACTTTAGCTTCTGAACCTAGCCTGGCACATAATAAGCAATCAGCAAATATCTATAGAGTGAGTAATAGGGAGCATTTACTAATGCTTACTTTGGGCCAGGCCCCCCTTAGAAGCTAGAAAGATACTCTCTCGTTTATCCAGACTATAGCCCTATAGGGAAAGTATTACTGTCTTCAAGTCACAGACAAAGAAACTGAGGCTCAAGTTAAATGACCTGCCCCAGGTTACATAGCAGTAAGTGGTAAAGACAAGACTTGGGTCCCCAGGTGTCTGAGTCTAAAGCCTTTGCACTGAAGCATCACACTTTACTGCTCTGCAGGTCACGTCATCTCTTGGGCCTTCTTGTTCACTGGTAGGGTAGATTTCCTGTAAATACCAGTTTGTACCCTAAGGGACCAGCTGCATCAACACCCCAGACCCCAACATGCAGCTCTTACCCAAGAGAATCTAGCGTAGCTCCTCTTAACTCTGCCCGTGCTCCACTTTGCTCCTTAGGCATCTACAAGTGTCAAAAGACCAGCATTGTGCGGGTAGGTGGAAGGAGCAACAGTGAAATCCTGAAGCAGTTCACCCTGAGGGAGCTGCGGAACAAGCGGGAATTCCGCCACAACCTCCCTATGCACCTCCGAAGGGCCTACATGAGTGTAAGTCCCAGCTTCAGAGATCTGAGGTTGCTCAAGGGAGAACCAACCAAGACAGCAGTGGCTTTGTGGGTGGGCAGGCCAGGGGAGATAGGGAAGCTCCACAAACCTGGGAATGACCCAGGTTCCTTCCAGCATTCCATTCTGCTAATCCTATGATGGGATCTTTGCCCTCATAGTCCAAGATGGATAAAGGACAGAAAAGGGCACACTACCGCTCCCAGCCCTTGCCAGGACCTTAAAGCTACTTCTCCCAAACCACCCATAACCCTTCTTCCAGCCTGTTGGCCAGGTAAATATCATCTTCTAGCTGGGCAGTGTTGTGCCGAATCAAAACTCTGAATTCTTACTACTAAGGGAAAGAGAAGTCTCCACCATGGTATACTTAGTCTATTTTCCTGTTGTATTATTTGCTTCCTTTTCTTACTAGTGGTAGGAGGCTTTTAGACATTTTTGATACTGATCCTCTGGTTTTAAGACTAGCTGTTCCTATGTTACCTTTGTTTTCCCTCAAGGCAGAGACTGAGTTCTGCCGAGCATAATGACATACTTCCTCAGCCACTTATTTCCCTCTGCTCTTGGTAGATCATGACAGAAATGAAGGAGTCAGAGCAAGAACTGCATGAAGGGGCCCAGACTCTGGAGTGTACCATGCGTGGGGTACTACAGGAACAGCATCTGGAGAAGTTCATCTCTCCCCAGCACTGGAAAAGCCTGATGAATGGACCAAACCAGGTAGAGGGGTCGTCCTGTGGGGCACAGGCCTCTCTCGCCCAGGACTGGGCGGGAGCCTCCGGCAGAGCAGCAGTCTGCTGCGATGCTGCTGTGACGTGAAAGCTCCTGCTCGGGAGGAAAGTCACCTGAACGTACTAGCCAAAAATGAGACTCTAGAGCCAGTCTGCTGGATATGAATCTTGATTTTGCTCTAGGCGAGTTACTTTTTTTGTTCCTGTTACCTCTTTTATAAAGGGGGATAGGGACTTCCCCGGTGGTCCAGTGGTTCAGACTCTGAGCTTCCACTTCAGGGGGCATGGGTTTGATCCCTGGTCAGGGAACTAAGATCCCACATGCCATGAGGCGCAACAAAAAACACACACACATGGGATCATTTTTAGTTGAACTATGTGAAATTGCCAATATTTGTAAATTTAACTGGCAAAAAGGCTGTCTTTTACTGACCAACTTAATTCTTATAGGATTGTTATTGGATAAGCAAGTTAATATCTGTAAACATCTTAATTTAATAAGTGTGCTTGAAGTATTTATTAAATGAAACCAAATCATAGCAAGGCAACTTAGCATGTATAGAGGGCCTGGGACTTGACAGACCTGTCACACAGACTGACTGTGTGACTTGAGCCAGTGTGATCCTCAGGTCCCTCAGCAGTCAACAAGAATAATAATAATGCCTGCATTCAAAGGATATTACAAGAAGTATCTGATGTACTCTGGATTTTTTTTTTTCTTTTGGCTGTGCCACGCAGCATACAGGGATCTTCGTTCCCCAACCAGGGATTTATCTAGGCCCTCCTCAAATTGAAGTGTAGAGTATTAACCACCAGACTACCAGGGCAGTCCGTGACGCAATCTCTGTAAAGTGGGTGGCTAGGAGTCCAGTGAAATGGTAGCTCCACTATCCGTGGGTTGGCATTTCCAGGGTTACAAACCCAAAAACTTGAAAAGGGTCAGTCAGGTCGTGTGACTGGCTGAAGCAGGCTAGTTAACTTGTTGTTAAGTAGTGAGGACTGAGACAAGCCGGAAAAGGCGTGGCAATAGCGCTCTTCCGCCATTTGTTGCCTTTCAGGAACACAGGCTCATTGCCCCCATAGCTCCTGACTTTGTCAAAAGAAGCAGGAAAATTTTGTTTTTAAAATTCTGTACAAGTTCTATTAACAGACCCAGCTGCCCAAACATTGCATTTTTAAGAGAGTTCTAGGGGAATTACCTTTTGATCCCTCGAGAAGACCTTTCCTTCACACTGAGTTGTCATAGAATTCTCATTGACTAATAATTCTTCTTTCCTCAGGATAGTGAGTGGGTTTGCTTCCACGGTCGGAAGCATTCCATGATGTTGGAGTTTCTTGGTCTGGGTGTTGGTTCTTTCACCCAAAGTGTTGCTCCAGCAGTACCTGAAAATACAGGTAAGAAGTGTAATGGTGGAATGTGGTTAAGACTAGAAGAGCAAGACTTTAATGCCCAGAATTTATAAAGAGCTATAATCAATCAAAAAAGACCAATAAAAGCTTAATAGGAAAACAAATCAAAGACTTTTGAAGAAGCACATCACAAAATCTTCATGGTCAATAAACATGAAAAGTGCTCACTAGAAACAAGAGGAATTAAAACTACAATAATATACTATTATACACCTACTAGACTGGCAAAAATTAAAATGTTTGATATAATCCCACACTGAGAAGAATGTGAACAGTGGGAACTCTGATATGATACTAGTGGAGATATTGATTGGCAGAACCACATAAGGAACTCAAATGTCCATCCATGATGGATCAATTACCATCTATTGAGATAATGGATACAACTGTAAAAGGAACGAATTACAGCATATACAGCAATATGATATGACTCAGAAACATAATGAAAAAAGCAAGTTACAGGAAAATATATTCGATGTGATTTCAGTTATTTAGAGCTCAGAAAAGTCAAAGCTAGATAATGCATTATTTGAAGATATATATACATTATATTCTAGAGAAGGGAATGGCAACCCACTCCAGTATTCTTGCCTGGAGAATTCCATGGACAGAAGAGCTATGGAGTTGAAGAGTCTGACACAACTGAGCAACTAACACACGTACACACATACATTATACATGTGATATCATCGGCTCAATGGACATGAGTTTGAGAAAACTCTGGGACACAGTGAAGGACAGGGCTACCTGGTGTGCTGCAGTCCATAGGGTCACAGAGAGTCAGACACATTTGAGTGACTGAACAACAACATGTATATGGTAAAGTTAAAAGGGAGGAATAAGTAATAAAAAATTCAAGTTAGTATAACCCACAAATGTCTTCAAAGAAATTGGTAACTTTCTGCTTCTTAAGTCGGGTGGAAGATACATGGATGTTCATTTTATATATTTTTATTATTTAAATTGCATGTTTATGTTGTATACATTCCTTTGTATATGTATTGACATAAGTAAAATCTCCCTTAAAAAGGCATACATTCATGTGATTTTCTAAATGTAACAAAAATGTGGGTAAGGAAACGTGTCTTTCTCCCCTTCATTCCTCCTGTGTTTCTCTCAGCGGAGGTGACCATTTAAACCTTGGGAATGTCTCCATGCATCTAAGCTCTCGTAGGTACCCTTGTTTACCCTTTGACGTTAAGACTCTCCATCCCTGTCCTGCCTGCTTTCCTTTCTTAGCCCAAGCAGAAAGGGAGGAGGAGGAGGAGGAAGGGGAAGAAGACGGTTCGCTGATTGAGATCGCAGAGGAGGCCGACCTGATCCAAGCAGACCGGATGATTGAGGAGGAAGAGGTGGTGCGGCCCCGGCGGCGGAAGAAGGAAGAGAATGGGGCAGTCCAGGAGCTGGCGAAAGTACTTCTGGCCATGAGGCTAGACAACTATGGCCCCAGGACTGCAGCCGGGCAGGAGCAAGCTGCAGGAGAGTGGGAGGTAACGTACTTCCTCACAGCCCTTAAAAGCCCTAACAGTGGGAAAGGGGAATTCGGTTATTACCACCAGGGAATTGTGGGTTAAACTCTCCCAAAACAGACCTGAGAATATCTGTCCTGACCTGATTTTCACCTTCTTCTGCTGCACTATATTCACTTCATCCTCATAATTAGCTTAATTTACCCTTTTACAGGGCTTCCCTTATGACTCAGATGATAAAGACTCCGCCTGCAATGCAGGAGACCTGGGTTTGATCCCTGGGTTGAGAAGATACCCTGGAGAAGGGAAAGGCTACCCACTCTAGTATTCTGGCCTGGAGAATTCCAGGGACTATATAGTCCAGTGGGTCACAAAGAGTCAGATACAAATGAGTGATTTTCACTCTTCATTTACCCCTCTTAGAACCTAATCCTTGTATAAGATAGGTCCAGTTTTCAAGGGTATAGAAATTAAGGCCTTTTAGAGGGGTCCTGCCAATAAATGCTAACCTAGAAAAACAGGAAGCAGGTAGCCAAGGACTTCTCTTGAATTTTTAGAGAAATGTAGCACATATGAGTCAGATCAGATACTGATGGCCTGAGTGCTTGGTGCTTTTATAGATATTCTCAACAGCAAACCAGCCCGGGCATTAGGATTTTAGAGGATTCAAGTAAAACAATGAAGTAAGCTGTATTGACTGAATGGAGTGCTTCTCCTGCATTCACTCTGAAATTGGTTATTTCTTTTAGAGCCAGAATAGTATAAATGCCCAGACTTTCTGTCTTCTCCTTCCTTTGATAGAACCCTGGGGTCCTCAGAATTTACCGTGTGTTACTATGACAATAGAACGCTGAACCCTACTGATGATCTAAGGGACTTTGAGGGCAGGTTTTTACTGAATGCAGCTTTCTCCAGTCTGCTGGCTTTGAGCCTGATCTCCTAGATCAGTTCAACATCTCTATATGTGAGGCACAGAATCACGATCACAATACTTAGAAGCATGGATTGGGCATCTCTCTGCTGTGGTCTTAGGAGGAGTTGAATTGTTTGGTTTTGAAGCAAAGGGGAGCCCATAGTCTTGTAACATCCATCTGGCATGCTAGTCCTTCTAAAGGCTCATGGCCTCAGATTCTGACAGAGCCAAGGAAGAGTACTTTCTCCTAAATGGTGCTTTTCACCCACATGTTTAAGATACTATCTTGATATAATGGCATTAAGACCATCTTAGCAGGATTTGTATCAGTTAGTCAGTTCAGTCGCTCAGTCGTGTCCGACTCTTTGCGACCCCATGAGTCACAGCACGCCAGGCCTCTCTGTCCATCACCAACTCCTGGAGTTCACCCAGATTGTGTCCATCGAGTCGGTGATGCCATCCAGCCCTCTAATCCTCTGTTGTCCCCTTTTTCTCCTGCCCCCAATCCCTCCCAGCATCAAAGTCTTTTCCAATGAGTCAACTCTTCGCATGAGGTGGCCAAAGTACTGGAGTTTCAGCTTCAGCATCATTCCTTCCAAAGAAATCCCAGGGTTGATCTCCTTCAGAATGGACTGGTTGGATCTCCTTGCAGTCCAAGGGACTCTCAAGAGTCTTCTCCAACACCACAGTTCAAAAGCATCAATTCTTTGGCGCTCAGCCTTCTTCACAGTCCCAACTCTCACATCCATACATGACCACAGGAAAAACCATAGCCTTGACTAGACGGACCTTAGTCGGCAAAGTAATGTCTCTGCTTTTGAATATGCTATCTAGGTTGGTCATAACTTTCCTTCCAAGGAGTAAGCGTCTTTTAATTTCATGGCTGCAATCACCATCTGCAGTGATTTTGGAGCCCCCGAAAATAAAGTCTGACACCGTTTCCACTGTTTCCCCATCTGTTTCCCATGAAGTGATGGGACCCGATGCCATGATCTTCGTTTTCTGAATGTTTAGCTTTAAGCCAACTTTTTCATCCTCCTCTTTTATTTTCATCAAGAGGCTTTTTAGTTCCTCTTCACTTTCTGCCATAAGGGTGGTGTCATCTGCATATCTGAGTTTATTGATATTTCTCCCGGCAATCTTGATTCCAGCTTGTGCTTCTTCCAGTCCAGTGTTTCTCATGATGTACTCTGCATATAAATTAAATAAGCAGGGTGACAATATACAGCCTTGACGTACTCCTTTTCCTATTTGGAACTAGTCTGTTGTTCCATGTCCAGTTCTAACTTCTGCTTCATGACCTGCATACAGATTTCTCAAGAGGCAGGTTAGGTGGTCTGGTATTCCCATCTCTTTCAGGATTTTACACAGTTTATTGTGATCCACACAGTCAAAGTCTTTGGCATAGTCAATAAAGCAGAAATAGATGTTTTTCTGGAACTCTTTTGGTTTTTCCATGATCCAACAGATGTTGGCAGTTTGATCTCTGGTTCCTCTGCCTTTCCTAAAACCAGCTTGAACATCAGGAAGTTCGTGGTTCACGTATTGCTGAAGCCTGGCTTGGAGAATTTTGAGCATTACTAGCATGTGAGATGAATGCAATTGTGCGGTAGTTTGAGCATTCTTTGGCATTGCCTTTCTTTGGAATTGGAATGAAACCTGACCTTTTCCAGTCCTGTGGCCACTGCTGAGTTTTCCAA
>SJYQ01002503.1:16855-50182 GCA_006410935.1 Redunca redunca
GCTTCTCTTCTTTTCACAGCTATTTGTAAGGCCTCCCCAGACAGCCATTTTCCTTTTTTGCATTTCTTTTCCATGGGGATGGTCTTGATCCCTGTCTCCTGTACAATGTCATGAACCTCATTCCATAGTTCATCAGGCACTCTATCAGATCTAATCCCTTGAATCTATTTGTCACTTCCACTGTATAATCATAAGGGGTTTGATTTAGGTCATACCTGAATGGTCTAGCGGTTTTCCCTACTTTCTTCAATTTCGGTCTGAGTTTGGCAATAAGGAGTTCATGATCTGAGCCACAGTCAGCTCCTGGTCTTGTTTTTGCTGACTGTATAGAGCTTCTCCATCTTTTGCTGCAGAGAATATAATCACTCTGATTTCGGTGTTGACCATCTGGTGATGCCATGTGCAGAGTCTTCTCTTGTGTTGTTGTGTAGCATTTAATGAGAGAGACATACCTCCACTATTGTCATGACATATGTTTTAGGAATAAGAAGCTGGCTGTGGTCAAAAGACACTCAGTAATAACTAGTTTACCAGCACTCTATTCTAAAGTGCTTTCCATGTATTTTACTGCTTCAGTCAATCCAGCAACTCTGTGAAGAGGTACTGTTATTTTTCGCATTTTATAGAAAGGAAGGCTGAGGCACATAGAGGTTCAGTAAGTTACTCTAGGTCCCACAACTAATAGGTAGTAGATGGGACTTAGAACCAAGACATACTGGCTCCAGAGCACTCATTTAGCAATGAACTATCTGTGGGGAGAGTGTGGAACATTTAAGAGATGTCCATCAGAGACGACTGTTCCGTTTTTCAGTGTGCTCTGGCCCCCATCTTAGAACCAGGCCCGTCTCCGCTCAGTGACTGACTGGTATTGATATCTGCAGACCCAGCGCAGCCAGAAAAAGAGAATGAAGAAGAAAGTGAAGGTTGAGCTTCGCAAGCTGAACGCCATGACTGAGGCCGAGGCCAGTAAAATCCAGGATATTTGGCAACTGGACCTGAATTCTCGCTGGCAGCTTTATAGGTACAGTGCCTGTCCCCATCCTCACCCCCACCCCCAGCCAGCCCATGTAATTTCCCAAGGGTGTCCCTTTCCTGTTTCTAGAATATAAACCCTTCAAATCCTCAACATTAGTGCTAACTGATGATTGATCGAGCACTCCCAATAAGCTGAGTGCTAGATGCAGCGATGGGATAGAATAGACACACTTGGCTCTACCCTGTGGGCTTTAACCCACAGGGTAGAGTCTAACCAGGGAGACAAATTTTGTTCCACAAATAAAAAGTTACAAATAGGCATTACCACTGAGAAAGAAAGAACCAAGGAGCTAAGAATATTAGCATGGGAGCTGAGCTGGTCTGAGCTATCCAGGAAAGTGACACTGGAGGCAAGATCTGAAAGATGAGTAGGCCTTATTAAGGCCAGTTGGGAAGGGGAGCAGGTGAGCTTGTGAGGACCACATACATAAAGGCCTCCAGATGGGAGGGAGCATGTTTGAGAACCTGAAAGAAGGCAACCACCATGGCTGTGGCTCAGACAAATGGAAAGTGAGGCCAGAGAGGGAGGCAGTGGGCAGGTTGTGCAGGGCCTCTTAGGGCTGAAGAGGACTGTTGGAAGGTTTTATAGCAAGAGTGCTGACATAATCTGTTATACTTACGGAGAATTGGGGGAGGAGGGGGAGGGGGCTTGGCAGGAATGGAGTAGAGACAATTTGTGAGAAATGCTTCTTGAAGCTTTTAAAGTTCCTTACTCTTGTCCAGTAATTAGCATCTGTTCTTTATCCCCCTCCTTCCTTAGTTCCTGACCACTTACATACATCTCTCTGCACATCTTTTTTGTTGGGCATTTTTTGTTGTGCAGGACTCTCAGGTCCCTGCACATCTGGGTCTTGTCTTCTTTCTCTGTGGCATGTAACCTCCTCTAGGGTGTAGGTTCCACTTGTGCATAGGGCACACTGAAGGGGGTTAAATCACTTCTCAAAGAGCACGTGGCTTCCTCTCCCTCATTCTTCACATTCTTCAGGCTGTGGCTCCAGATGTACCAGGCTGACATCCGCCGAAAGATCCTCAACTATGAACACCAGTACCGCACGTCAGCAGAGAGAATGGCTGAGCTGAGACTCCAGGAAGACCTGCACATCCTGAAAGATGCCCAGATTGTAGGAATGACAACCACAGGTAAGAAAGCATGGAGTTCACAGTTAATGCCTATCAGATTATCTGGGACAGGTAAAGAGAAGCTTATTTAGTAGGTTAGAGGAAAATACCAGGAAGAGCTCTGGAGAGCAAGCTCTGTTTTGGATTCTCTTGGTGAAATTCACCCTCCTGCTTCCATTGCATTTGGAACTTCAGCAGCTGATGATCCCAGTGCCGAGGTTCCAAACGCAGTGAGAGCAAGTGCTCAGCAGTGATGGCATGGGGACACTGCTGCTCTGGAGACTGTCCAGCAGCACTCATTCTTGTCCAGTGGTCCCCAGAGCCCTGGGTGGACGGGAGGACTCAGCTGGAACAGACCCAGGCTCAGGGTACACCAGTCCTGAAGCCAGTGACACAGGGAGTCCAGTACATCCACTCAGAGGAGTCTTCTCTTCACTCAAGGTGCTGCCAAATACCGCCAGATCCTACAGAAGGTGGAGCCCCGGATCGTCATCGTGGAAGAGGCTGCAGAGGTCCTTGAGGCCCACACCATTGCCACGCTGAGCAAAGCTTGCCAGCACCTCATTCTGATTGGTGACCACCAGCAGGTAGGCCTGGGCCCTCTAGAAGATGAACTGACTCTCTGCAGGGGTGGGATCAGACAGGCCTCTGCTTCCTTCCTCCATCCTCAGGCTTGTTGGTGGCTTTCTGTGATTCCTCTTTTCCTCACCTCCCATGTCCAGTGTAAGAGCAGGTCCTCTTAGATTTGGGGCGTATTTTAGAGGTAGCGTCATCTATTCCATCTGGCCTCTTTGCTGTTTTTAATTTACCTTGGCATTTTAAGTGGACTGTTAAAACAGCATGCTCCTCATCCTACTGCTTCCTTTTTTTGCCATGCTGTAATCCATTCCTCATAAAGGAACCAAAGTGAATTTTTAAAAAAACTCAAATCAGGTCAGGTTACTCCCCAGCTTAAAACCCTTCAGTGGTTACCCATTGAACTTAATATAAAAATCAAGCATCTTAAAGTGGCCTACAAAGACCTATATTCTCAGGGTACAGCCTGTTTCTCTGACCTCACCTCACACCACCATCTATCTCATTTGCTCACTGTGTTCCCAACTCCTGTCCTTTCTGTTTCCTCTTATGGCTTCCTTTTTGAATGACTAGCAACTTCCTCCATGCTGGTGTTAACTCAGATGTCACTCTTCAGGGAGACCTATGTAAAGAACCTCCACCCCCAGGCATTCTGTCACATCACCCTTATTTCTTGGCTTCATGGTCTTTGTCACTCTTTGCTCTTAGCCTGTTAACATCTAAAGCTGACCCTGGAACCCAGAAGTCACTTGAAAAACGTTTGACAGGTGGGCGGATGGGTGGATGGTTAACATACACTTTCAGTGGACAATCCTCAGCCATGTTTCTCTTTTCAGCTGCGCCCCAGCGCCAATGTGTATGACCTGGCCAAGAATTTCAACCTGGAGGTGTCCCTCTTTGAACGGCTGGTGAAAGTAAACATTCCTTTTGTCCGTCTGAATTACCAGGTGAGAAGCTAGATCTTCATTATTACCAAATGTCCAGGTGAAGGCTCCTGGCAGCCTGCCAACTGCCAACAAGAAAGGGTTCATAAAATAAAGCTAGTTTAGTAATGAAATGACTCTGACTGATCTTGTTTTCTGTTTTAAAATAACATAAGACCAGCCGTGGTGAGTTTGTGTCAGTTGAAGAAGCTGTTTCTCTTCTGCTCTTTTCTCCCTGTTCTTTTCAAATGTCATCTCTCCAGATTTTCCACTAGCAACTTAGTCTTTAAAACTGTCCATTTATTCTCTGCCCATGTGTTTAATGACATACGTATCTTGTTTCAGCACCGCATGCGTCCTGAAATTGCCCGGCTTTTGACCCCTCACATTTACCAGGATCTGGAAAACCATCCTTCTGTTCTCAAATATGAGAAGATTAAGGTGAATCTGCTTTACCTGATCTTTCTCTGATGCTGTCAGCAACCTAGGAGGTTATCTTTTTCCTCAGGACGAAAAGGGGCTTTCAGAAGGGTATACAGCCAGCTTTCTAAAAAGCTAGCTATTGGGAATTCTCTGGCAGTCCAGTGGTTAGGACTTGGTGCTTTCACTGCCAGGGCCCAGATTCTATCCCTGATCAGGGTACCAAGATCCCACAAGCCGAGCAGTGGCAAAAACAGAGCAAAGCAAACAAACCAAAAACCCCAAACAGTAAAAAGCTAGTTATTAAGAAAAGGAGTGGTACAGAGGTTGAGAACACAAACCTGGGTGTTTGAATCCCAGCTCTGCCATTTAGTAGCTGTGTAGCCATTACCAAATTATATACCAGTTCTAAGGGTAAGGGTCTTCTGTACAGTGAGAATAATGGTTGCTGCCTGATTGCATTACCATATTGCAGGAGGTAATGTATATAAAGCACTCAGCACAGCAGATGCTCATACATTAAAGATTGTGGTACACAGAAGCCTTCTAAGGTTCCTCCCCGGGACAGGGCCCATGGCCAGCACACATGAAGCTAGGAAAAGCTGCCGTGAGTAAACCTAACGCGTCTTCTTTTTCTTTCCAGGGTGTCTCTTCCAACCTTTTCTTTGTAGAACACAGCTTTCCTGAACAGGAAATCCAAGAAGGCAAAAGCCACCAGAACCAGCACGAGGCTTGCTTTGTGGTAGAGCTGTGCAAGTACTTCCTGTGCCAGGAGTACCTGCCCTCCCAGATCACCATCCTCACCACCTACACTGGGCAGCTCTTCTGCCTGCGCAAACTCATGCCTGCCAAGACTTTCGCCGGTGTCAAGGTCCACGTGGTGGACAAATACCAAGGGGAGGAGAATGACATCATCCTCCTCTCGCTAGTACGAAGCAACCAGGAAGGCAGGGTGGGTTTTCTCCAGATATCCAACCGCATCTGCGTGGCCTTGTCCCGCGCCAAGAAGGGCATGTACTGCATTGGGAACATGCAGATGCTGGCCAAGGTGCCCCTGTGGAGCAAGATCATCCACACCCTTCGAGAGAATGATCAAATCGGCTACGCCCTCCGGCTCTGCTGCCAGAACCACCCTGATACCCACACTTTAGTATCCAAAGCTTCTGACTTCCAAAAAGTGCCCGAAGGTGGCTGCAGCCTACCCTGTGAATTCCGGCTGGGCTGCGGGCATGTCTGCACTCGTGCCTGCCACCCCTATGACTCCTCACACAAGGAGTTCCAATGCATGAAGCCATGCCAGAAGGTGATCTGCCAAGATGGGCATCGGTGCCCTCTTGTCTGCTTCCAGGAGTGTCAGCCTTGTCAGGTGAAGGTGCCCAAAACCATTCTCCGGTGCGGCCATTTACAAATGGTCCCGTGTTCTGTGCCTGAGTCAGATTTCTGCTGCCAAGAGCCTTGCCCCAAGGTCCTAAAATGTGGGCACAGGTGCAGCCACCCATGTGGTGAAGGCTGTGTATGGCCGTGCTCAGAAATGGTCACCGTGGAGCTCAGGTGTGGGCACAGACAACAGATGGAGTGTGGCCACACGGGGGGCCTCAGGCACGGCCTGCCTGGGGAGTGCGCCTCCAAGTGTGGCAGCACCCTGGACTGCGGGCATCCGTGTCCCGGCTCCTGCCACAGCTGCTTCGAAGGGCGCTTTCACGAGCGCTGTCGGCAGCCCTGCAAGCGCCTGCTCATCTGTTCACACCAGTGCCAGGAGCCCTGCACTGGCGAGTGTCCACCCTGCCAGCGGCCCTGTCAGAACCGCTGCGTCCACAGCCAGTGCAAGAAGAAGTGTGGGGAACTGTGCACCCCCTGCATGGAACCCTGCATCTGGCGCTGCCGGCACTACCAGTGCACCAGACTCTGTTCTGAGCCCTGCAACCGACCGCCATGCTACGTGCCTTGTACTAAGCTGCTGGCTTGTGGCCACCCGTGCATTGGTTTGTGTGGGGAACCATGCCCCAAGAAGTGCCGTGTCTGCCATCAGGAAGAAGTCACCCAGATCTTCTTTGGCTCTGAGGATGAGCCAGATGCCCGCTTTGTACAACTGGAAGACTGCAGCCACATCTTTGAAGTGCAAGCCCTAGACCGCTACATGAACGAACAGGGTGACGAAGTTGCCGTCAAGTTGAAGGTCTGCCCTATCTGCCAGGTACCCATCCGCAAAAATCTGAGATACGGAACCAGCCTCAAACAGTGCCTGGAAGAGATCGAAGTCATTAAGGAAAAGATCTTGGGCTCAGCAGGGGAGATCGCAGTCAGCCAAGAGCGACTTATGGCCCTACTGGAGGGGAAGAACCTCCTCTGCCAGCTGCTCCCGGATGATTTCCTGAAGTTGAAAGAGAAGCTGGCCCAGAAAAATCTGTCAGTGAAGGACCTGGTCCTTGTTGAGAATTATATCAGCTTCTATGACCACCTGGCTGGCCTATATGATTCCCTGAAAAAAGTGGATGTCTTAGAGCAAAAGAAAGTGAGGACTCGATTAGACCAGGTTCACAAATGGCTCGCCAAGAAACGTTTGAGCTTCAGCAGCCAGGAGTTGGATGACCTCCAAAGTGAAATCCAGAGGCTCAGATACCTGGTGCACCTCCTGACCCGCTGCAAGATGGCCGAGGGGAAGGTGAGAGGCACCGTCGCTGAAGAGATCAGCACTCTCCGGAACATCCTTGAGAGAACATGTAAGTTCACCCAGAAGGATGCACAGCTTGTGCAGAGAAAGATGGAAGCTCTGAAAGCCATTCTCCCCTGCTCTGGCCTAGGCATCTCAGAGGAAGAGCGAGTGCAGATCGTCAGTGCCATGGGTTACCCTCGTGGCCACTGGTTCAAGTGCCCCAATGGCCACATCTATGCGATTGGCGACTGTGGGGGAGCCATGCAGAGGGCCACGTGCCCTGAGTGTCAGGAGGTGATCGGGGGGGCAAACCACACGCTGGAAAGAAGCAATCGGCTTGCTTCTGAGATGGATGGAGCCCGGCACCCTGCTTGGTCTGACACGGCCAACAACCTGATGAACTATGAAGAGCTCCGGAGGATGATGTAAGGAGGTGGCAGCCCACTGCCTTTTTGCCCTGGCCACCACAGGGCTGGGCCAGCTCCCTGCCGAAGGAACTGAAGGTTGTTTTTTATTATTGTCTTTTAGTCTTAGCACCTATTTAAGGAGCCACTTTTAGGGCTTGCCCACATTTCTTTCTAGATTTACCCCTGCGCTAGAGTAAGCACTTTACCTCCAGAACTGAGAGCAAAGTTAACAGATTTCTCTTTTTATCTCCTACAAGTTAGTGGACAGACTGCCTGGAGCATGTTTGGGCTTCCACCCAGGGCTGCCTGTAGTGTCTCTGGGTCCTGACTCAGTCAGATTTCTTTCTCTGCAGTGCTCCAGAGGCAGATATGAGCTCAGAGAAGCAGACTCATTCTAAATTGCCAGGCCCTAACTTGCAGGCTGACTTCTGCTCTAATAAACAGAGGCCCAGAGTTGTTGTTTGTGAATTACCATTTCAAGGAGCACAAGAACCCCTCCTCTTCTCCTTGGGCACCTTCGTTCCAGGAGAGGGAGGCATGTGATGAGACAGAGACTTCGGGGACCAATCATGACCCAATTACGTATTCACTGAGAGTAGGGGAAGGTGTGACCCCACAGCTGGGGGGTTGTGCAGCAGGCCTAAGCTAAGGAATGACTCCCATACCCTTCCTGTGACTTGCACTTTGGGATGGTGGAGGTTACTTTCCCTGTAGTAGGGGAGGTTCAGTAGCTGTGCTGGTTCCCCAGGGCCTTGAGTGGAACTAGACTCTCATTTGGTACCAGAAGCACCTATCCAAAGTGTGACCCTTTGTCCCAACACCCTCTATTGCAGCTTTTACCTGGGCAGGGTTAGCATGCCAGTGGCTTCTGCAGGTCCCAGGTCCACACCAGAAGCCAGCCCCCAGGTCTGCCTGCGTACATACTCCCTCAGTCCAGTGTTCCCTATAATTGACATTTAGGCATCTCAGGTCTTTCTATTGTTCGCAAGAAAACATCCCTTTGCTATGTATACATTTCCTTTTTTGTCTTTACTATGCACTTTAGCCTATAAAGCCAATAAAAACAATGATTGAGAAAACCAGTGGTCTGTGTTTGTCCTCAACTGTTAGTTCAGGCAACTTGATACGGTAAGGATGGGGATGGATGCACTGCCTACAAGGAAGCCCTTCATCTTCTGCGGAAGGGATTCAGGCAACTTGATACGGTAAGGATGGGGATGGATGCACTGCCTACAAGGAAGCCCTTCATCTTCTGCGGAAGGGAGAGGTTTTGTGTTTTTTGTTGTTGCTGTTTTTGGCTGATAAGTCATTTTTACTCTTGGTAAAAAGAAAAATTTTCAACTTGTACAAAAAGGCATACTTGAAGTTTTCTTCCCCAGCGGCGATCCTAACAGCTTCATGAGTCTTCCCAGAGATAATCATACCATACATTTGTAATATCTAAGCCTTTAAATAGATATTCATCTGGAATGTGAAGTCAAGTGGGCCTTAGAAAGCATCACTACAAACAAAGCTAGTGGAGGTGATGGAATTCCAGTGGAGCTCTTTCAAATCCTGAAAGATGATGCTGTGAAAGTGCCGCACTCAATATGCCAGCAAATTTGGAAAACGCGGCAGTGGCCACAGGACTGGAAAGGGTCAGTTTTCATTCGAATCCCAAAGAAAGACAATACCAAAGAATGCTCAAACTACCGCACAATTGCACTCTTCTCACGTGCTAGTAAAGTAATACTCAAAATTCTCCAAGCCAGGCTTCCGCACTACATAAACCGTGAACTTGCAGATGTTCAAGCTGGTTTTAGAGAAGGCAGAAAAACGAGAGATCAAATTGCCAACATCCGCTGGATCATGGAAAAAGCAAGAGAGTTCCAGAAAAACATCTATTTCTGCTTTATTGACTATGCCAAATCCTTTGTATGGATCACAATAAACTATGGAAAATTCTGAAAGAGATGAGACTACCAGACCACCTGACCTGCCTCTTGAGAAACCTATATGCAGGTCAGGAAGCAAGTTAGACCTGGACATGGAACAACAGACTGGTTCCAAATAGGAAAAGGAGTATGTCAAGGCTGTATATTGTCACCCTGCTTATTTAACTTCTATGCAGAGTACATCCTGAAAAACGCTGGGCTAGAAGAAGCACAAGCTGGAATCAAGATTGCCAGGAGAAATATCAGTAACCTCAGATATGCAGATGACACTACCCTTATGGCAGAAAGTGAAGAGGAACTAAAAAGCCTCTTGATGAGTGAAAGAGGAGAGTGAAAAAGTTGGCCTAAAGCTCCACATTCAGAAAACGAAGATCATGGCATCCGGTCCCATCACTTCATGGGAAATAGATGGAGAAAGACTTTATTTTTTGGAGCTCCAAAATCACTGCAGATGGTGATTGCAGCCATGAAATTAAGACACTTACTCCTTGGAAGGAAAGTTATGACTAACCTAGATAGCATATTTGAAAGCAGACATTACTTTGCCAATAAAGTTCCGTCTAGTCAAGGCTATGGTTTTTCCTGTGGTCGTGTATGGATGTGAGAATTGGACTGTGAGGAAAGTTGAGCACCGAAGAATTGATGCTTTTGAACTGTGGTGTTGGAGAAGACTCTTGAGAGTCCCTTGGACTGCAAGATCAGTCCTTGGTGTTCTTTGGAAGGACTGATACTAAAGCTGAAAACTCCAGTACTTCGGCCACCTCATGCAAAGAGTTGACTCATTGGAAAAGACTGATGCTGGGAGGGATTGGGGGCAGGAGGAGGAGCGGACGACAAAGGATGGGATGGCTGGATGGCATCACCGACTCGATGGATGTGAGTCTGAGTGAACTCTGGGAGTTGGTGATGGACAGGCCTGGCGTGCCACAATTCATGGTGTCTCAGAGTTGGACACAACTGAGCAACTGTACCGAACTGAAGCCTTTAAAACGTGTACTTTCCTAACAGTCTAACTTGGGGTTCTTTCTGTAAGCATGTGAAAACGGTGAGTCTGGGATTTTCCTGGTGGTCCAGTGTTTTAAGACTCTGCGCTTCCACTTCATGGGGTCTGGGTTCAATACCTGGTCTCCATCTTGTGTGGGGGCCATTATTTAATGAATTGGAACCCTCTGTTGGCAACTTTTAAGTGAAGCCTAAATGAATAGCACTGATCATAATCTAATACTGAGGGTATGTGCTACTGGATAACAAATTATAACCAAATTATAACTTGAAATTATATATGACAAACTACAATCACAATTTTCTCCTGGCTTCATCTAATTGTCATAGGGAACTGTGGTTCAGAAAAGGAGAAGAACCATCATTCTACAGGGTACAGGCTGTTTTTTACAACAAAGAGTTAATTTATCTAGTATTCTTTCTGTTCCCTTTGAGCGTCCATCTCTCCAGTACCATTTTCCACATCATTGTAAAGAGTCGGGATATAGGTCCAGGTACACCATGATTTCAAAAACCTGAATTCCCAGCTGGACAATTTTGGGAAGATACTCCATCTTTCTAACCCTCCATTTCTTTATCTACAAAATGGGGATTACAGTACCTGCCTCATAGGAGTGTAGTGAGTTGAATGAGACAGTGCTCAGTACACAGAATGCCTGGTGCACAGTTGGGGCTCAGTAAATGACAGATTTTCATTCTAGGACACTGAAAGAGAACCTCTAGTAAGAGTTTCTCTACTCCACATCCAGCTCCTCTCCAAGCACTGAGATACGTTCCAAGTATATATGGCAGTGCCAAGCTAGTAGGTGACAAAGACTATGCTACTGAGGGAAGAAACAGAAAGATGTACAATTAGACTGGTCTCACGGAGAAGGCAATGGCACCCCACTCCAGTACTCTTGCCTGGAAAATCCCATGGATAGAGGAGCCTGGTAGGCTGCAGTCCATGGGATTGCAAAGAGTCGGACAGAACTGAGCGACTTCACTTTCACTTTTCAGTTTCATGCATTGGAGAAGGAAATGGCAACCAACTCCATTGTTCTTACCTAGAGAATCCCAGGGACGGGGCAGCCTGGTGGGCTGCCGTCTATGGGGTCGCACAGAGTCGGACACGACTAAAGCGACTTAGCAGCAGCAGCAGCAACGCCCCCCAAAATACTTCCTCCATTTGGTATTTTATGTGAAAGCTAATCAAGAAAGGAGCTGTAAAAAAAAAAGGAACCTTGACTATCAAGGACGTTTAGACCCCCAACTTTTCCTTTCTTTAATGTACAAATGACAAAATTAAAGTTTTAAAGAATGTTTTTTACAGAGAAGAGAGACCAAGCCAGGATGACTTCCCAGAAGGAAGAGATCTAAGAGCTGCCCGATGAACTTCCTCAGCTCACCACGGCTACTTCCTCCTCTTGTACCTATGAAGAAAATGAGCAGGGTAAATAAATACCAACCCACAAGGCCAGACAGGAAGGAGAAGCTCCTTTCCCAGAAAAACTTTATTCTCTAACCCCACTTGTAGCCTCCGGCCCTCCAAAACTGTAAACATTACCTGGATTTAAAGTTTCCTCCTCGTCTCTGGTGGGGCAAGCCCAGTTTTTTTCTTTCTTCAAAGGAGGGGCTGTGAATGAGAAGACAGCAGGATGGTGGACAAGCGGGCAGTGTCTCACCATCCGCCTCTCCCCCACCACCCCCAGCTCCCACATGGAGCAGCAGCACAATGCAGATATGTTATCTTTAGGGTCCGAGGTTCTAAGTCTGTTTTTCCACCTGATGGTACGTGTTTATCAAAGACAGGGCCCAGCTCTAAAGCAAGACTGGAAGAGGCCCTTCCTTCCTGTGTATATAAAAAACTGCTTGCATAACTTTAGTCTACCCAGCTGCCAACCCCAGCCCAGAGGATGTGGGGAGGAACAAAACATTCCAGAGCACACCACGGTCCTCTATTACTCCCGAGAGAAGCTATACTTCCAAACCATAATGTGCTATTTTACCTCCAAGGCAAGAGGGCCTTCACACTTCCCTTACTCTCACCCTGGGACTCACAGATAGGCTCGGGGAGGGGGTAAATGGGAGCCCTTGAAATTATATGTAGGCAGATAATGTGGGTTTGGATTTTTTTTTTGGTTTCCCAGTGCATGTAATAGTTAACGTTTATACTATACTAGAATCTATTTAAACTGTGCAGTAACATGTCTAAAAAACAATGCTCCTATCTTAATTTAAAACTACTCTATTGCTGGGAATACCCTGGTGGTCCAGTAATTAGGCCATGTTGCTTTCACTGCTGGGACCCAGCTTCGATCCGTAGTCAGGGATCTGAGATCCTGCAAGCCATGTGGTGTGGCCAAAAAACAAATAAATAAAAATAAGAAAACTGTATTGATAAAAAAATTAAAAAACGCTAGCCATCATCTGCCGACACAGGGTTGCTGCACTAAGTACAATAAAATGAGGTATGCCTATAGTGGGGAACAAGGGAGAAGATTCATAGCTTTCATCAGAAAACCAAGAGCTCCATGATGACTTAAAACCCTACCCAGCTCGATACTGTTTCAGGGCCTTCTTGCTCGTGTTGGTGAGTTCTTCATCAAATACTGATTTCTTCACCTGCTTCTGCTTCTTTGCTGCACACAGAGAGAATGGGTTAGATAAGGCTTCTTTGTCCCAAGCTCCTAAAACCCCTAATGCTCAAGGTTCCCACTTTAGTGGATGCTCTGGCTTGATGTTTTATTGACATGGAAGTGACAAACCAGATCCCAGCAGAAAAGGGAAAAGGAATCAAAATTACCAGGTGTGTGTGGGGGGCGGGGTGGGGGCAGGATGCTTAAGGACTCCAAAGGTGGAATGGACCGCCTAAACATACAAGTGTCTTCACGTCATTCTACCCTGACCCACTCCTCCAACAGCAGCTAGCAAAGATCTAGGCTCCAGAAACAAAAAGTGTTAGTTGGTCAGTAGCGTCCGACTGTTTGCAGCCCCATGGACTGTAGCCTGCCAGGCTCCTCTGTCCATGGGATTCTCCAGGCAAGAATACTAGAGTGGGCTGCCATTCCCTTCTTCAGGGAATCTACCCAGCGCAGGGATCAAACCCAGGGCTCCTGCATTGCAGGTGGATTCTTTACCATCTGAGCCACTGGGGAAGCCCAAGAATGAGAAAGAGTGGGGTTCAAATCCTAGCTGTCCCCACTAACCATGGGGTCACTTCACCACTTGGAGCCAATGTAGGACAGCTGAACATGCAGGCACATACTCAGTACTCAAAAGATGTGGGCCCTTGTCATCATCATCCCTCCTGTTTCCTCCCTGACCACAAGCACAGGTTTCAGGGAGATCCCTCCTACCAGCTCCTTCAAGGCTCCCCGTCTACCTACCAGGCGTCCTCACTGGCTCCTCTTCGGGCATTGCTCGGGCCCGCTTGGCTCTGCGGTTCCTCTTGGCCAGCCGCTCTGCAAACATCTGTGCCTTGAGGATTTCGAACTGGGATCTCTCCTCTGCCTGGGGAGAAGGATGACGTATATGTATAGAACAGACGAGGCAGCCCTGACCCAGGTCCCCAGGCAGGGATCCACCTCCAAAAGGGAGAGCACTCACTGTCATCTCCCCCTTTTTTTTGGCTTCCTTCATAAACTTCTTCCTTTTCTTCTTTCCTCTTAAGGCTAAGTCAAACTCCTGCAGAGCCTTGGCAACTAGGATGAGAAGAAAGCATGAAATTTCAGGTACTGTTTTATAAAATGTTTTTTTGTTTTTTAACTCACAGTAAGTAGACATATTTTAAAGTGATACATTTGAGGGCTTAAAATGAGAAGAACCAACCACTTCTTCTGGTGGTTACCTCCATCTCACTAAATAACATGTTTGTTCCACTATTTCTTAATTAATCCACTTGAGACATTCATTATCTATCTGCCTCTTGTTATGAAAGACATACTCCCGATACCTTCCCACAATACAGTTTTAACCCTATTTATAACAGAGACTTAACATACATACAGACACCTTAATGTTTGGTCCCATCACATAAAGGCAATGTTTCTTAAATTCCTGGCACAACCTCTCTGGAGGGTAATTGTTCAACCCCTAACAAAATAATAAATACACATACCCTCGGACATACAATTTCACTTTCTGGAACTTACCTTGCAAATCAAATATGTTTGCTTAATTGTGAAATGACATCTCAATAGCTATTCACTTGTTTATAATAGCAAAAGATAGGAAACAATCTCAGTGTCCCTCAGTGGAAAAGTAATAAACTATAACCCACCCATATGATGGAGAAGACTACAGTCATTAAAAAAAAGAAAAGGCACCTCTGTATGTGCCTATATAAAATGATCTCCAAACGACAAAATAAGTGGAAAAAACCAAGGTGTAGAACAACGTGAATTCATCTGTTTTTAAAACGGAAAAGAAAGGAATATATATCTAAATATCCAACTTACTTCTTTTTTTAATTGGGGCAAAATATATATAAATTTCGCCATTTTACCATTCTTTAATGTACAATTCAGTAGGATTAATGACACAATATTGTACAACCATTGCCATCATCTGTTTTTAAAACTTTCATCATCCCAAATGGAACATTAAGGAGCAACTCCTTGCCCACAACGTCTAGTAAGTTGTGTCTATGGATTTGCCTCTAGGTACCTCATATAAATGGCATGATAAAGATTTGTCCCTTCATGTCTGGACCATTTAACATAGCATGTTTTCAAGGTTCATCCTTGCAGTGTGTGCCAGAACTTCTTGACGGCTGAGTAACACCCCATTGTACGCATATACCGCATTTTGTGTACCCACTCATCTGCTGATGGACACGGCTGTTTCCACCCTTTGGCCACTGTGAATAAAGCTTCAGTGAACACTGGCATATAAGCATCTGTGTGAGTCCCTGTTTTCAGTTATTTAGGGCATAGACCTAGGAGTGGAACTGCTGGGCCTGATGGCAACCCCATGTTTGGCTTTTGGAGGAACCTTCCCAACATACTTTTTTCTTTCTTCCTCTCTTCCTTGGTCTGGAACCAGCTCCTCTCAGGCTCAGGGTTTGGTGCCTCCTTCCCTTTCTCCAGGAGCCGCTGTGCTGTGTTGATCTGTGGGGAGAGCAGAAGGATGAAACCCACATCTGATAACACAGAACACGGCCTGCAAACGCCTGGGGCTGTTGGTACGTTTGGCAGACACAGCCCATCGGAAGGCAGACCAGCAGGGGCCTATGTGGTCTGCTCACTGAGCAGCCTCACCTGGGCTTCCGACTTCTGCATCTCTTTCTCCTCAGCCTCTAACTGCAGAACTGCATACACATCTTTCTCCATTTTCTCAATCTTATCCCGGAATTTGAGGACGACGTCTCAAGGGAAAAGAACAAAAAAGATTTTAAAATAAAGATGAATATGGTGTTAACTGATTAAAACAATGCAGGGTGGGTATTTAGTGACAAAACTGTGTGACTTCTCTGCCTAATATCTCCCCAAAGGCTTTCTGACACTCCTGGAATAAAATCTGAATTCCTTAGCGTGGCCCTTCCTACCTCTCTGACTTCTGTCTACTGCTTGCTCACAGGCTCTGGCCCTCTGGCCCTCCTCTTCCACTCACACACCAAGTGTGTTCCTATCTCTTGAGTCTTTGCCCTGGATTTCTCTGCTCGGCACACGCTGTCCCCAGACCACCCCCACTTCATTCTTATCATCCAGGACTCAGCTCAAATGCATCTGTTCAGAGTCCTTTCCCAACAGCTTTTCAAAAATAGTCACTTCTCCTATTGTTCTCAATCACATCTACTATTGGCTTATTTACTGTGCTTTGTTTCCTGCTGTATCCCCAATACCTAGAATAAAGAGCAATAGACTGAATGAATCAAGTGAAAAAAATTTTAAATGAAAGGGAAAAAAAAAGACCCATGAATGGGAAAAAAGGTCTGAAAAGATGTACATCAAATGCTATAAGCGGTAAGCTCTTTCATATGCAATTGCATTTAAGACTTTTTTTTGTGATGTGGACTATTTTTAAGGTCTATTGCATGTGCTACAATCTTGCTTCTGTTTTATATTTTGGCTTTTGGCTGCAATGCATGTGGGATGTTAGCTCCCTGACCAGGGATCAAACTCACACCTCCTGCCTTGGAAGGCAGAGTCCTAAGAACTGAACCACTGGGGTGTGTGGGTGTTCAGTCACTTCAGGCATGTCTGACTCTTTGTGATCCATGGACTGTAGCCTGCCAGGCTTCCCTGTCCGTGGAATTCTCCAGTCAAGAATACTGGAGTGGGTAGCTGTGCCCTCCTCCAAGGGATCTTCCTGACACAAGGATGGAACCTCCGTCTCCTGCATCGCAGGCAGATTCTTTACCACTAAGCCACCTGGAAAGCCTGGACTGCCAGGGAAGTTCCTACAATCACATTTTTACTCTTATTTGATTTACTTTTTTCCAACACTGAATGCATATTATTTTCGTAACTTAAAAAAAAAAATTTGTAAGGATGCACTTTATGACCCTTTCGGAAGAGAACAACAAAAAGAATGAAAACTATCCAAAAAGAATGAGTACTGACTTCCTCCTCACTCTCTGGAAGAAGAAGGGACGAATGGTTAATGGGGGTGGCCCCTTAAGAAGAAGCCTTCTCTTCCCAAAGGCTGACAAATGCTGTGAGTAAGCACTTGGGGCACAAGCCTTTCCTCACTCCCTCTCACACACAGGCGAGGGGAGACCTGCCCAGGACTCCTCAACAACGAAGTGGTGGAGCTGGGATACCAATCTGGCTCCTAACAGCAAAGCACCTGCTCTTAACCATCACCTTCTGTCCCCTGCCATGCCCTCCTGGGCCTGATTGAGGACCCTGCCCGCCCTGCGCCCCACCCCAAGGCATGCTGAGCTGCTGCACCAATGCCTGCTCACCCTGGGGCAGAATGCGGGCCTTCACGGGGGCCTTGGCGGCCTTGACAATTTCCTTCAGCATCTTCCGCTCCTCTTCCCCTACCAGAGAGACCGAGCGCCCAGCCCGGCCCGCACGAGCTGTGCGCCCCACCCGGTGGACGTAATGCTTAATGGTGTTGGGCATGGTGAAGTTGATTACCTAGAAGGCCAAAGCTGAGCATCAGTCAGGTCTGGGAGCTGGCAGGGAGAAGAGGGCACAAGGAGGTAGAAGGATCCCCACCGGAAGCTCAAGGAAAGGGAAGCCTGCTCACCGTTTTGACCCCCTCGATGTCCAGTCCACGGGCTGCTACGTCGGTGGCCACGAGGATGTCAATCTGTTCATCTTTAAAGCGCCTGGAAACAGCCACAAACACGTTCCTCTGAATACTCTACCCCAAAGCTCTGCAGGAGCCTGAACCCACAGCGAGAACACAAACCCTTCTGGAGTCAAGCAGCAAAGTACAGACCGTCACGGTGGGGACAGGTCCTAAATGTCAACCTAACAACACTTATGTGCCCCCCAAACATCCCACAACATACAGCAAACATAGTTTCATGGATACCACTTTAAACAGAAATTCCTATGAATATGGAAGCTCGGGAACCACAGAGCTAGACTGTAAGAAGTAGCACACGCAATGTCTCAGCATTCAAAGCAGCCTTTAAGAAACAACTCTGGGGCTTCCCTTGTGGTCCGATGGCTAAGACTCTGAGCTCCCAGTGCAGGGGTCCCAGGTTCAATCCCTGGTCAGGGAACTAAATCCCACATACTACAATTAAACTTAACTGCTGCTGCTGCTGCTACTGCTGCTAAGTCACTTCAGTCATGTCCGAATCTGTGCAACCCCATAGACGGCAGCCCACCAGGCTCCCCCATCCCTGGGAGTCTCCAAGCAAGAACACTGGAGTGGGTTGCCATTTCCTTCTCCAATGCATGAAAGTGAAAAGTGAAAGTGAAGTCGCTGAGTTGTGTCTGACTCTGTGTGACCCCATAGACGGCAGCCCACCAGGCTCCCCCGTCCTGGGATTCTCCAAGCAAGAACACTGGAGTGGGTTGTCATTTTCTTCTCCAATGCGTGAAAGTGAAGTCGCTCAGTCGTGTCTGACTCTTAGCGACCCCATGGACTGCAGCCTACCAGGCTCCTCCACCCATGGGATTTTCCAGGCAAGAGTACTGGAGTGGGGGTGCCATTGCCTTCTCTGTAAACATAACTAAGCACAGCCAAATAAGTAAATTAATTTAGAAAAGAAAAACAACTCTCAACTGCCTATCATAATGAATAGGGACAGGTGGAGTATCTAAAGGGTACCTCCTTGCCTACCAAGCTGATCCCATTCTGTGGGAATTAAGTAAGAAATCGCATGGAAAAGCACAGGGCCTGGCAAAGTAAATGCTCAAGAAATAGTGAATGGATTTGAATCAGGATTTCGCTCTAGCAGACCCGGGGACGTCCAGCGCTCTAGAAAGGCTGCAGAGGTCAGAACCTGCTTCTTCCCAAGTCGAAATTTCCTGTGACCCCACTCAGCAGCTCCTAGTTTCTAAGCCCTGGGGCAAGGGTATCATTTTCTACAAAGTCAAAGTTCTGAATATATCTGAGACATGACCCTACAATGGTTAGGCTAGAATGTGGGGAACTCTGCTGTGTGCCCTGCCATTACGGTACCATGACCTCTGGGAGTACTCCCCGACTCTGGAATGAAGACAGCCCTCTCTGAAGGATGGGTGGGAGCCTCAGCCCCCAAGACTTTACCGGAGGGCCTCCAGCCGCTGGGTCTGAGACAGGTTGCCGTGGAGCTCGCCCACCTGCAGCCCCATCAGCCCCAGAAGGATGTGCATGCGGTGGGCCTGCTTCTTGGTCTGGGTGAACAGCATCACATGGTCGGTGAAGGTTCTCATCAACAGAGCTGCCAGGGAGACAAGAGTGAGCCAGCAACCACCTCCAAGCACGTCCTGCTCCTCGCCCGCAGTGTGGCTGCTGTGCCTGGGGCCGCGAAAGCAAGTGAGGGCCCTGCTGTGTGGAGCTTCCACTGCAGGACAGAAGCAGGGAAGCCAGCCCCGCTTCAGGAATGGCCTCTCTGAAGAGGTGATGTTAGGCTGAAGCACGGAACAGAGTCATCTACGAGAAGATCTGGGGGAGGATTCCAGGCAGAGGATCAAGAGCAAATGTAAAGGTTCAGTCAAACACAAAAGCTCAGTGGGTTTGTGAAAGCGAAAGCAAGAGGGTATGGCTCGAAATCCATGAGCTAAGGCTCTAAGGCCGGGCAAGCAGGGGCTGGTCCGGAGGATCTTACAGGACTTGCTAGGGAACGTGGATTTCAGATTAAGAGCGATGGGAGACGGCAGAGGGGTTCAACAGCGAAGGAACTGGGTGAATGCTTGTTTGTTAATGATCCTCTTTAATGGTCTGCAGTGTGGAGAAGAGACAGAGTGGAAGCAGACAGCCAGGTAAGAGGCTGCTGCAACAAGCCAGGCGACGCAGTAGTGGCCTGGGCCAAGAGGCAGAGGGACCGCTGGAGGAGGTGTCCAGGAGTTCAGCAGGACATAAGGAAGGCTGGATGGCCCAAGGGAGGTGAGGAGATGAAAAAGAGAGGGGAAGCACTCCTGGTTAAAGTATGGAGCAGACGGCAGGCCCAGGCACGGGACTCGGGAGACGGGATGGAGGAGGGGGTGCCGCGGGAGAAACCAAGCCTTTGGTGTGAAGCACAGGGGAGCTGTGCACCCTGCCCTCCCCGGTCCCCCCCCAGGCTTTCACCTGCCACGATGGCTTCCCGGTCCCCTTCCCGGTTAGGCCGGATCCGGATGAACTCCTGCCGCAGGAAGGGGGCCACATCCGTGTTGCTATTCACAAATATCCGGACGGGATTCTTCAAGGAGACAGAGGCCAGATCTTTCACCTGCCAGCCACAAAGACAGGGAGGCTGACTGGTCTGCCAGGGGGCGGGAGGGAGACACTGCCCCAGCCCAGCCCAGGGGCCTGTGCTGTCTCTCCATTCCCCACAGCCCACCTCGTCCGTCATCGTGGCTGAGAAAAGCATGGTCTGGCGGTGGTGGGAGCACATTCGGATGATCTCCTTCATCTGCTCCTCAAAGTACTCATCCAGCATCCTGGCCAACAGGGGAGGGAAGAGGTCAACAAAAATGGGCTGGGCTTGCATCTGTATCGACGAAGCACAGAAAACATAAGACAAGTGATGTTTGCGTATCATTACTAGTTATGTTTCAGGCCCATGTATTTCCTTATTTTATGAGTGTTACTGTACCCTTTTACCAAGATTCACCAAGAATTACCATCTGGCCACATTTGCCTAATCTTTCTTTTTTCTTCTGCAGAATCATTTGCTTTTCAGTGGCAGGTATCACAACACCTGACCCCTAAATATTTCAGCACATGTTCCCTAAGGACAAGGATTCTCTCCTACACAGACACAATGTCATTAGCACAGTTGAGAAATTCAGGTAATCGAGGCTGCTGGCTGAATCCTCACCAGGCACACTGGCACTTTACCAGAGTTACTCCTTGAATCCTCAACACCACGAGGTTGGGTACTTAATCCCCACTTACAAACAAAAAGGATTTGCTTTCAGAATCTAAATAATTGCTTCCCAATCTCAGGAAGTGACAGAGCCAGAATCTGACCTGCCTTCCCTCTTAACCATCACTTTACAGAGAGAGAAAGAGAGCCAGATAATCTGGGTGAAGATGGACAAAGGCATGAACATGAACAGCTGAACTGGTGAGAGCCACGTAGGACCACGTGGAGTGCAGGTCCCCATCCAGGGTTGGGGCCCTGGGGACCCCGGCATTTCAGGCGTACCTGTCAGCCTCATCCAAGATGAGCACCTCAATGCTGCTCAGGTGGAAGGAAGGGCAGTTGTGGAGGTGATCGATGAGCCGGCCTGGGGTGGCGATGAGGATGTCAGGCGCTGCCCGAAGTGCTGCTTCCTGGGACTTCACGTCCAGGCCACCTGCAAAGAGCAGAGCCCACCAGGTGGGCAGCTGAGTCATTACCATAAAGACTCGCTACCTGGAAGGACTGAGCCCTGCCACCTGCCAGGTCTCACGGCAGATGCAGAGCAAAAGGCAGGGAACAAGGCCAGTGGAGGCCCCACCTGCATGGACTTTACAGTACACTGGGAGAGGTGGGTTATTTAACTCCAACTGTACTAAATGCAAAAATCAAAAAAAGAGGATGACACAAAGGCACTTCGGAATAAAAGGAACCACAGAACAGAACGAGTCAACCATCCAAGGACTGAGATATGCAGCTGTGAAACAGTCATCTTTCTAAATCACCTGTGACTTCCTACCGCATAAAGAGGGTGAAATGAAGGCTGAGTGACTATCATATAATGTCATCAGAAAAAACCTGCTCCAGTTAATATTTGATTCATTATTCGTGTAAGACAAAAATTATATCCCAAATTTGTTGAGTACCAAGAAAAGTGTTCTCAGTATTCTGAAGTTACATTTTGCAAGGTTCCTCCCTCCCCATCCCCCTCTCTCTACTGTGGCAACGTCAGCAGCCCTATGAAGGTTTTCCTGCACCCGTCACCCTTGGACGGTGGCGCACATCCATTCTTCCCGTGTCAGCCTTCCAGGGGCAAACGGCCCTCAGCCAGACACTCACCCACAGCCAGGCAGGTGGTGATGCTGCAGAACTGGGCCAGCTGCTTGGTGACGGAGTGCACCTGGATGCCCAGTTCTCGGGTGGGAACCAGCACCAGCACGCGGGTCACTGGAGCCTGGCGGGGTTTGTAGATCAGACGCTCCAAGACCGGCAGGGCAAAAGCTGCTGTTTTACCTGGAGGGAAGGGCAGCAGGAACGCAATGAGCAGAAAGATGTGAAACACCTCACAGGTCCAGGTGCTCACCTGGGTACAGAGAACCTACACATCTGCTCAGAAGGAAGTGAAGGAACTTAGTTTTCATAAAACTTTCTCTCTGGTTTTAAAATCACATGGTCAATGTAAAACATCTGGGAAATACAAAAAAAATTTTTTTTAAATCATCCACAGTTCAGCCAACCAGAGGTAAGCACTAACAAAACAGTATCTATATTACCAATCTTTTTATGAATAGACAGAAATATATAAAAATATATACTTTAATGCAATACTATACATTGTTTAGTAACTTCCCTTTATACATATATTTTCCCATTTCTTTATGTACTCTACTTTTAAATGAGTACATCGTGTTCTATTACATGATTATTTCTTCTCTATTCTATGACATGACTATATAATTAACCGCACTAGTCCACAATGTTGTGATAAACATCCCTTTTATAAAATCTTTACTCCGATGACAGGGGCCTATCACGGGAGTGCCAAGAGGTCACCCTGCTAGGTTCAAATAAAAATAACCTTCACCAGAGCCCCTAAAACCTGTAACCTGTGACTACCCTATTTGAAAAAAGTAGAGTATTTAAAGAAAGAGAAGATATAGATAAGCATCGTTTAGGAGGGAAATTACTATACAGAATATATAGTGTTGTTGCATTAAAATGTGTGTCTGCATATTTAGCAAAGTGGCCTTGTGGGCAGCCAGGCCGGAGCCTCTTCTCTGTCACGTGTCCTCCTCCTACCATCCCCCCACCGCCGCCCCAGCTCCCGGTCCTCGGTACCTGTCCCCGTGGCAGCGCAGGCACAGATGTCCTTCCCCAGCAGCCCCACAGGTATGCACGCCTTCTGGATGGGGGTGGGCTGCTTGAAGCCCATGGCTGTGATGGCCTGAAGAAAGAAGGCGGGGCCGGACAGGAAGGAGAGGGGGACTCAGTGTCAAACCAACAAGGCAGGTTTCCAGCGGGTTTCAGTCCATTCCAGCCATTCAGTCCGTCTGGGTGTGTGTGTGTGTGTGCGCGCGTGTGCGTGTGTGTGTGTGTATCTGTGTGTCAATATTCCAGGCACTGAGCACAGAGCAGGCAACAAAAGAAACAACCCTGCCCTTAAGAATCTTAGTCTGTGAGAAAAAACAGGCCAAAACCAAACAGCTATGATATGAAGAGAAATGCTGTGGGGAAAACCACAGCGGTCGAGCAGGCTAGGGAGGGCGGCGGGGAAGGGGTGAGAGCGATTTCCAGGAAGGCAGCCAGGGATGGTCTCACTGAGCAGGGTATACTGAGGAGAACCCTGAGAGAAGCAAAGAGCAGCCCAACCAGGTTTTTGGAACCATCTTCTAGGTAGCGGGAACAGCAAGTGCAAAGGCCTTGAGGAAGAAGACGCCTGACCTGTGTGAGGGTCAGTGAGGAGGCCAGCGTGGCCAGAGCAGAATGGCTGCTGGGAAACATCATCAGAGGGGACCAGAAGGGGTGGGGCCGTACATACAGGCCAGCACGGGAACCTTTGCGTAAGAGGGCTCTCCGGCAGCTGTGTGGACAACAGAGTTCAGGGAGGGCACCGACCCAGCTTAGGGCAGAGAGCCCAGTTACGGGGCAACTGCAAGAATCCCAGGGTTAACGAAAGTAGCAACTACCTTCAGAAGAGGACGGGAAAGGTTCATGTCCTGGAATGAGAGGTTTTCATCATACTGAGATGCATCTTCAAAAAATCCTCCTGCTTCCTACACCAGAAAATCAAAAGACAAAGAGAATTCAGCAAAAGGGGCCTAAGAAAAGTAAATGACCTGAAAATCCTCTCAGGTTGTAAAATAAGCTCCATACGGTTGTCCAAGCCCATGCTCACCTGTCCTTTCTTCTTTTTCTTCTTCCGCTCCTTTACTTTGAGTGTATCTATGGAGAAAAAGAGAGCAAATAATCAAGGCTCACACCTACTGAGCACTCAGTCAAGCTAGACACTGTCCTAAGTACATTACCTGGACAGACACCTCACTGAAGCCACACAACGAGCTGGGGGAGCCGCCATCACCAGCATCACCTCACAGAAGAGGAGGCTGTGCGGCTGGGAAGGTAAGTCACTCAAACGAAGGAAGCTTACCACGTTCCAGAGACCAGACTCCCAGTCACTGTGCTGTATAATAATGCTTTAGCTTTAGCACCCATTTCTGCAAGAAGTTATTCATGGAGCAGCCACTACATGAGTGGACTCATCTGAGGTGGGAGACCCATCACCCCAAGTAAGTTTGAGTCATAGAAGTGCCAATAGCTGTGTGGGGCTGGAGATGAGGGAAAGAGTGAGCTTGGGACCTCCTTGGCAGCACAGTGGTTAGAACTTATCCTTTCACTGGGGCCCGGGTTTTATCTCTGATCAGAGAACTAAGATCCTGCCAGCCATGTAGCATGGCCAAAAGAAAAAAGAAAAAAAGATTTCCCTGGTGGTCCAGGGATTAAGACTTTGAGCTCCAACCCCCCCTAAAATAATTAATTAAAAAAAAAAAAGATTGCACTAGCAATCCTGAGGGCACAGGTTCAATCTCTGGTCAGGGAAGATCCCACACACCACACGGGATGAGCCAAGAGGGAAAAAGGAAAAGAGTGAGCTCAGTCTGCGAAGTATAGCAGCCCTAATAAAATCCCAAGGAAAAAGAGAAGCTAAAAGAAAGGAGTTCAACATGGAGACATCCTAAATTTAACTGTGCAGAAGGGCACAAAATAATCTACAGAAGTCAAGGCGAATACTCTGATTTCCTGTCCCCACTTCTGACAGCATCACCTACCTGCCTTGGTGAGGATGTTCTCATCACCTGATGAGTAGTCAGTCTCTGATTCTTCATCATCTGAGGCTTCTTCATCTTTTCCTTCAAGGTCTTTCTCCTCCTCTGGTTCAGAGCCCTCCTTTGCTTCTTTCTCCTTCTCTGACTTTCCAGACTTAGCTTCTTTATCCTAGAAAAAGAAACTGTAATAAAGCAAGACGACTACCCACTTTAGGAAATCGAGAACCTATGAAGAACAATGTTGTGCTCGCCACCCTGAGAAAACGCTATGTGGATTCTGAGTGAGCATTAACCACAGGCACGCGGAGAAAGCCTGGACCAGCTGCACTGCAACCTAGGCTCAATGAGAAATGGGCGGGGGTGCCCTGAGAGCAGCGCTCAGGGCTGAACAGCAAAGAGAAGTGATGCTTTGCTTACTCACCTCTGTTTTCCTTTTCTTTCGAACTTTCTCAATCTTCTCATCTAATGTTGTGGCAGCCCTCTACAAATAAAAATGAAGAGGTGAAAAAGAAACACGCATATGGGAAAGAGACAAAGCAAGCATCTTCTGAGGGTTGGTTCTGAGATGTTCAGTATAGAAAAAGCTCATCTGTCCTTGGACAGATTGATCAATCTAGATTATTCACAATAAGACAAACAAGCAAACAAAAAAAACATTAAATAAATAGTCTGTTTAAAAAAAAAACCTTTAAATTACCTGGAAACAATGAGGACATCCACATTCTAGAAAGGGTTGACTGTTCAGAATGATACAGTTACCAAGAGATGTCACATCATATCTGAATGAATGCTACTTGGAAAACACTTTCCCCCTTGCCAACTGAACATAATTTAGCCTATCAAATAAAATGTTGAACTCTGAGCAAATTCAGGGAATGATGGATACTGCTAAAACTCTAGAAAGAGTAAGTAATGGCAGGCCCCACTTTTGCATGCGCAAAGCACCTTCAACTGCTATGGCACTTACCACAACCACAATTAACTGTTTAATTATTTCTCTAGTTATTTTCTATCCTGCTAGAATGTAAGCTCTATAAGACTTAAGAATATAAGTCTTTAATTACATGAATTTCATATGAAAAGAAAAAAAAATCCTTCCAAGATGACTTTGAAAAGGCAATGCTGTTTCATTTCAGTCAGAACAAGGACCAGCAGTTCACTTCAGTTCAGTCACTCAGTCATGTCCAACTCTTTTCTACCCCGTGGACTGCAGCATGCCAGGCCTCCCTGTCCATCACCAACTCCCGGAGTTTACTCAAACCCATGTCCATCGAGTCAGTGATACCATCCAACCATCTCATCTCTGTTGTCCCCTTCTCCTCCCACCTTCAATCTTACCCAGCATCAGGGTCTTTTCCAGTCAGTTCTTTGCATCAGGAGGCCAAACTATTGGAGTCTCAGCTTTAACATCAGCCTTTCCAACGAATATTCAGGACTGATTTCCTTTAGGATGGATTGGTTGGATCTCTCTGTAGTCCAAGGGACTCTCAAGAGTCTTCTCCAACACCATAGTTCAAAACCATCAATTCCTTGGCACTCAGCTTTCTTTACAGTCCAACTGTCACATCTATACATGACTACTGGAAAAACCATAGCTTTGACTAGAAGGACCTTTGTTGGCAAAGTAGTGTCTCTGCTTTTTAATATGCTATCTAACTTTTCTTCCAAGGAGCATCTTTTAATTTCATGGCTGCAGTCGCCATCTGCGGTGATTTTGGAGCCCAAGAAAATAAAGTCTGGCACTGTTTCCTTTGTTTCCCCGTCTATTTCCCATGAAGTGATGGGACCGAATGCCATGATCTTAGTTTTCTGAATGTTGAGTTTTAAGCCAATTTTTTCCCTCTCCTCTTTCACTTTCAAGAGGCTCTTTAGTTCTTCTTCGCTTTCTGCCACAAGGGTGGTGTCATCTGCATATGTGAGATTACTGATATTTCTCCTGGCAGACCAGCAGAGTCTGGATTAAACTGCTCTGAGCAGGCAATAATTCTCTCTGAAGCACATGAAATGGAAAAGAACTTTCAAGCATCTTCTAGCTTGTTAATAACCACATTCAAAGGAAAGCACATGATTTCGGCAAATGAGCAAATGACAACAACATCTGCGGTGGTTCTGCCTGTGATGTGTAGGAACCAGGAATCCTAAACACTGAGGTCACCTGAGACCACCTGACAGGTGACAGAGAGTAACAGTCTCTGTGGGACTGCATCAAGCCTTCAAAAACCCCACTACCAAGGAGACCTGCTGGCCTGTTCTTTGTAATAAACTGACATTAAAAAGGTTTCTTTCTAATACTCAAAGCAAGGAATGAACATCTAGAAAAAAGACCATTTTAACACAGCTATGTCCATTTTTTAAGTCAAGCAATTTATATGTGACATTTGGTACTCCAACAACACTGGACCCTGAAACCCAGTGTCCAACCTTAACTGTGTCCAATTCTCGGCCGGGAACTGCCTATCACTGTCAATCTCACCTTCTTCTTGAGCTGGCTTAGGACATCAGCCATGGCCCAGCTGCCATCGTACATTCCCTCCTTCTCAGTGAAAACAAAGTCAGGGTTGAAATCAGCACTGCGGTTCTTCTGTAAGGCTTTCTGCTTTCTGCCCAGCACAATGGGCCCCTGGGAAGAGGAAGAAGAAGGATGACTATGGGACTGAGATGAAAGAACACCAGAAAGAGAAGAAGGAAATGAGGGACTTCCTTGGGGGTCCAGTGGCTAAGACTCCACCCTCCCCATGCAGGGGACCCGGGTTCAATCCCTGGTCAGGGAACTAGATCCCAGATGCAGCAACTAAAAGATCCCTGTGCTATACAGAAGGACCCTGTTGCTTCTCCATCTTATATATATCATAGTTTGCATCTGATAATCCCAAATTCCTAATCTGTCCTTCCCCTGCCACAAGTCTGCTCTCTATATTTGTGTCATATTTTAGATTCCACGTGTAAGTGATAACTTTTCTATGACCGTTTTCCATTCACGAAGTGAAAAGATCATTCTGGCTGCTAAGTGGAAAATACTCTGTGGGGGAAGAGGGAGGCAAGAGTAACAGCTAGAGACCAGGTATATTAAGATTGTAAGTAAACAGGTACAAGATGGTAGTGGGCTGACTAGGGTGGAACCAGTGTGGACTGAGCCTGGAAGACACTGAAGAGAGATTTCCAAGGTAGCCTACAGAGCATTGGAGGGGAGAGAGGAGAAAGAAGTTGCATGACTGCAGAGTTTCTGGTNAGGAAGCAGAAGTTAGAACCGGACATGGAACAACAGACTGGTCCCAAATAGGAAAAGGAGTATGTCAAGGCTGTATATTGTCACCCTGCTTATTTAACTTCTATGCAGAGTACACCATGAGAAACACTGGGCTGGAAGAAGCACAAGCTGGAATCAAGATTGCCAGGAGAAATATCAATAACCTTAGATATGCAGGTGACACCACCCTTATGGCAGAAAGTGAAGAGGAACTAAAAAGCCTCTTGATGAAAGTGAAAGAGGAGAGTGAAAAAGTTGGCCTAAAGCTCCACATTCAGAAAACAAAGATCATGGCATCCGGTCCCATCACTTCATGGGAAATAGATGGGGAAACAGTGGAAAGTGTCAGACTTTATTTTTGGGGGCTCCAAAATCACTGCAGATAGTGATTGAAGCCATGAAATTAAAAGATGCTTACTCCTTAGAAGAAAAGTTATGACCAATCTAGATAGTATATTCAAAAGCAAAGACATTACTTTGCCGACTAAGGTCCGTCTAGTCAAGGCTATGGTTTTTCCTGTGGTCATGTATGGATGTGAGAGTTGGACTGTGAAGAAGGCTGAGAACTGGAGAATTGATGCTTTTGAACTGTGGCGTTGGAGAAGACTCTTGAGAGTCCCTTGGACTGCACGGAGATCCTACCAGTTCATTCTGAAGGAGATCAACCCTGGGATTTCTTTGGAAGGAATGATGCTAAAGCTGAAACTCCAGTACTTTGGCCACCTCATGCGAGGAGTTGACTCATTGGAAAAGACTCTGATGCTGGGAGGGATTGGAGGCAGGAGGAGAAGGGGAAGACAGAGGATGAGATGGCTGGATGGCATCACGAACTCGATGGACTTGAGTCTGAGTGAACTCCGGGAGTTGGTGATGAATAGGGAGGCCTGGTGTGCTCTGATTCATGGGGTCACAAAGAGTCGGACACGACTAAGTGACTGAACTGAACTGAACACCTATAACATTTACTCTGTACCAAGTACTGATCTAACCACTTTTACAGGTATCAACTAATCCTCATCACAGTCCTCGCAGAAGGTACAATTACTGTTGCTTTGCCATTTTACAGATGAAGAAACTGAAGGCTCAGAGAGGTTCTCCTCAAGGTCACAGAGCCAGTGAACTAGAGAGCCAGGATTATAATCGAGGCAGGGCTCAAGGGTACTTAGGAAAGAAGATCTCACAATTTACCAAGAATTTTTCATCTTCTCTGCTTGCAGATATCTTACTGAATCTTAACTTTACTTAAATACACCTCCTGCATGAAGTCTTCCTGAACTACCCATCCTCCTTCATAGCTATTTGCTGTTTCCATATTAACACTTTCTACTTGCAGCAGAGTAGTAGTTATGGTGTAGAAGTAAGTTCAGTTGTCTTTTTTTTTTTACTTTTGTTTTTGGCCACACCCTGTAGCTTGTCATATTGTAGTTCCTCAACACAGGATTGAACCCCAGGCCTTCCACCGTGAAAGCATAGGAGTCTCAACCCACTGGACCACCAGGGAAGTCCTAAGTCCTAAGATTTCCTTCTTTTTAATGGCTGAATAACATTTCATCATGTGTATATACCATGTTTTCTTTTTCACTCATCCACTGATGGACACTTAGGCTGCTTTCATGTCCTGGCTGTTGTTAATAATGTTTCTGTGAATATGGAGGTGCAGATATGGTTTTGAGTTAGTGTTTTCATTTCCTTTGGGTAAATAACTAGAAGTGGAATTGCTGGGTCATACAATTCAGTTCAGTTCAGTCGCTCAGTCATGTCCGACTCTGCAACCCCATGAACTGCAGCAGTTCTGTTTTTAATATTTTGAAGAAACTTCATACTGTTTTCCATAGCAGTTGTACTAATTACATTACCACCAACAGTGCACAAGGATTCCTTATTTCCTCCACAGCTTCACCAACAGTTCCTATTTCTTGCCTTTTTGATGATAGCTATTCTAACAGGTGTGAGGTGATACCACCTTTTGGTTTTGATTTGCATTTTCCTGATGATTAATGATGTTGAACACCTTTTCAAATATGTAACCATTGGGCATCTGTATGTCTTCAATGGAAAAAATGTCTTTTCAGATCCTCTAACCATTTTAAAATCAGATTTTCTGGGGGGTTTGCTATTGAGTTGTGTGAGTTCCTTATATATTTTGGATATTAATTAGACTCTTACTGATATGTGATTTGCAAATATTTTCTCCCATTTGGTAGGTTGCTTTTTCATTTTGTTGATGGTTTTCTTTGCTGTGCAAAAGCTTAAAAAAAAAAAAACTATTTACTTTTCGCTATACTGGGTCTTCATTGCTGCAAGAGCTTTTCTCTAGTTTTGGAGAGCAGGGGCTTCTCTTTGTGGTGGTACATGGACTTCTCATCTTCCAGTGAGCTCTCTTATTATGGAGCATGGCCTCGAGGCATGTGTGCTTCAGTAGTTGCAGCCCTCGGCTCCCACACTCTAGAGCACAAGGTCGGTAGTTGTGGCACAGGGGCTTAGTTGCTCCCTGGCATGTGGGATCTTCCTAGACCAGGGATTGAACCCATTTCTCATGAATTGGCAGGCAGATTATTTAATACTGACCCACCAGGGAAGGCCTGTGCAAATGCTTTTTAAGTTTGATATAGTCCCACATGTCTGTTTTTGCTTTATCTGTCAAATCTAAAAAATCATCACCAAGACTGATGTCAGGGAGCTTACGGCCTATGTTTTCCTCTAGAGGTTTATGGTTTAGGGTCTTAGATTCAAGCCTTTAATCCATTTTGAGTTAATATTTGTGTGTAGTGTGAGACAGCCCAGTTTTATTAGTTTGCATATTATTGTTCAGTTTTCTCAATACTATTTATTGAAGAGACTGTCCCTTCCCCATTGTATATTCTTGGCTCCATTGTCATAAAACAATTAACCATATATATTTGTGGCTTTATTTCTGGGCTTTCTATTTGGTTCCATTGATCTATATGTCTTTGTTATATCAATACCATACTGGTTTGGTTACCATAGCTTTGTAATATAATTTTAAAACCAGGAAGCATGATGCCTCCAACTTGGTTCTTCTTTCTCAATATTTCTTTGGCTATTTGGGGGTCTGAAACAATTCTTTATGTTAAATTTTCTGTGTTAAAATAATTAGTATAGTTTCTGTCTTGTAACTGAACTTTGATACATAAGCCTATATATATATAGACAAGTGTACACAATCATGTACATCAGAGTGCTATTTATAAAGGTAAAAACTTGTACATGACCCTACTGTGTAACAGTGACAAAATAGTTCACTCAGTTGTGGTACAGTCTTGCTAAGGAAAACTGAAGCCACTAAAAAATATGTAACTCCATTTATGCTAACATAGAATAATATCTAAGATACCATAAGAAAGCAGGTTATAAAACAACATGTGTGGTAAGATTCCACTATTAAACAGTTGGTATTTTGTGCTTTTTGCTGCTGTGGATTCACCAGAAGCAGTCAGTGAGATGTTAGGCCCATCAAGGAAGGTTAAATTGAGAGAACCAGAAGAGAAAGCAGCAGAGGTGTGTGGCTTCAAGTTTGTGAGAGAGTATTGTCTAATGTTTATGTTGGGTTGTAGGTTTTCTAAAACTAGTAAGAGGTGGAAGCTCCTGCTTTGAGTTGAAAATGGACAACTAATCCAATCCCAGAAAGTTGTTTATTGGTCAGTGAAATTGTTAGGTAGGTAGAACAGGGAAGAGGAGTCCAAAAAGGCGGTGGCTACAGACAAGGAAGGGAAAAGCCTGAGAAAATGAAACAAAAGAAGGTCCAAGGACCAGAGTGAGGACCTCAGGTAAAATAAACAACACTCCTGGCTGGCCTAATTTACGTAGGGCAGGCCCAGGGAGAGATAAACATATAAATAGAAGAGCCAAAGCTAGCTCGAGCGCGGGCTGGCGCGCGCGCGCTCTCTCTCTCTCTCTCTCTCTCTCTCTCTCTCTCTCTCTCGCTCTCTCTCTCTCGCTCTCTCTCGCTCTCTCTCTCTCTCTCTCTCTCCCTCTCCGCCATGCGCTGGGGTGCTCTTCTCCTCGTGTCTTTAGATCCACGTGCCCTCACGCCTCAAAGATGGATTTTCCTGCTATCTTCTAAATAAAATAGAGCTGTAACACTGTGCTGTAACACTGATTTGGCTAAGAGCTGTAACACGGTCCATTTGAGACCTGAGAGCTATAACACGGTCTATCCAAGACCTGAGAGCTGTGACTCGCCGAGGGGCTTTAATGTCCGTCACTCCAGATCTTTGTTGTGACGAGACAAAGATTCGAGGAACATAGACTCGTGTGACAAAATGATTAAATGTATGTGTCAACTTGGGCCACAAAATGTCCAGATATTTGATCAAACATTCTGGGTATTTCTGTGAGAGTGTTTTGGGGTGAGATTAACACTTAAATCACTTGATTGAGTAAAGCAGATTATCCTCCATAAGGAACCTACTCCAGTCAGTTGAAGGCCTGAATAAAACAAAAGACTGACCCTTCCCTGTTTAAGGTGGAGCTAGTTAGTCGTAAGAACTGGAGATGTGGGTTCTATCCCTGGGTTGGGAAGATCCTCTGGAGTAGGAAATGGCAACCCCACTCCAGAAT
Source organism: Redunca redunca (assembly GCA_006410935.1). NCBI lineage: Eukaryota > Metazoa > Chordata > Mammalia > Artiodactyla > Bovidae > Redunca > Redunca redunca. The sequence goes on from SJYQ01002503.1 coordinate 49,273, forward strand.
CCTTACCTGGAAAATTCCACGGACAGAGGAGAGCTACAGTCCATGAGGCTACAAAGACATGACTCAGCACGATACCAATCTTAGTGTAAGAGAGAATTCTTCCTGCCTCAGGGCATTTGTTGAACTGGAACTGGAATCCTCCAGATTCCAAAACAACTCCAGCCTTCAGACTCAAACTAGGATATTGGCTCTCTCTAAAGATTCTGGACTTACCACACATGATTACATGAACCAATTTCAGATAATTTCTATCTCTCTCCCTGTCTTCTTCTGTCTCTCTATATCTCTATAAAATATCTCTAGATAGATGGATGGATAGATGTATAGGAAGGAAGGAAAGGAAAATGTCCTAACCCTTCATCACACTCCTGGAATGCTGCTTCCCTCCCATTGGCCAAAGTTCAGTCTGCAGGCATACTTACCTGCAAAGAGGCTGGGAAATACAGATTTTATCCTGAGCAACCATATGCCCAACTAAAATTCTGTGGAAGAAATGGACAAGAGTTATTGGGGACAACAGGAAATCTGTCACAGTCAAGAGATACATACACCCCACTTTATCTCTGGAAGGAGGGTAAAATTACAGGTGAGTTTGGAGAAGCTCTATACAGTCAACAAAAACAAGACCAGGAGCTGACTGTGGCTCAGATCATGAACTCCTTATTACCAAATTCAGACTTAAATTGAAGAAAGTAGGGAAAACCGCTAGACCATTCAGGTATGACCTAAATCAAATCCCTTATGATTATACAGTGGACGTGAGAAATAGATTTAAGGGCCTAGATATGATAGAGTGCCTGATGAACTATGGAATGAGGTTCATGACATTGTACAGGAGACAGGGATCAAGACCATCCCCATGGAAAAGAAATGCAAAAAGGCAAAATGGCTGTCTGGGGAGGCCTTACAA
>SJYQ01002503.1:56384-77505 GCA_006410935.1 Redunca redunca
GAAATGCTGGGCTGGAAGAAGCACAAGCTGGAATCAAGTTTGCCAGGAGAAATATCAATAACCTCAGATATGCAGATGACACCACCCTTATGGCAGAAAGTGAAGAGGAACTAAAAAGCCTCCTGATGAAAGTGAAAGGGGAGAGCGAAAAAGTTGGCCTAAAGCTCAACATTCAGAAAATGAAGATCATGGCATCCGGTCCCATCACTTCATGGGAAATAGATGGGGAAACAGTGGAAACAGTGTCTGACTTTATTTTGGGGGGCTCCAAAATCACTGCAGATAGTGATTGCAGCCATGAAATTAAAAGACACTTACTCCTTGGAAGAAAAGTTATGACCAATCTAGATAGCATATCAAAAGCAGAGACGTTACTTTGCCAACAAAGGTCCATATAGTCAAGGCTATGGTTTTTCCTGTGGTCATGTATGGATGTGAGAGTTGGACTGTGAAGAAGGCTGAGTGCCGAGGAATTGATGCTTTTGAACTGTGGTGTTGGAGAAGACTCTTGAGAGTCCCTTGGACTGCACGGAGATCCAACTAGTCCATTCTGAAGGAGATCAGCCCTGGGATTTCTTTGGAAGGAATGATGCTAAAGCTGAAACTCCAGTACTTTGGCCACTTCATGCGAAGAGTTGACTCATTGGAGAAGACTCTGATGCTGGGAGGGATTGGAGGCAGGAGGAGAAGGGGAGGACAGAGGATGAGATGGCTGGATGGCATCACTGACTCGATGGAAGTGAGTCTGAGTGAAATCCGGGAGTTGGTGATGGACAGGGAGGCCTGGCGTGCTGCGATTCATGGGGTGGCAAAGAGTTGGACACGACTGAGCGACTGAACTGAACTGACTCACTGATAAACAAAAACTTGTCAAGCCAGCTCCACCCTTTCAGAAGCTCTGTCTGTGTCCACACCCTCCAAAAACCTTTGCTTCACTGGTACACTTTGCCTTGAAAGTGAAAGAGAAGTCATTCAGTCAGGTCCGACTCTGTGTTACCCCGTGGACTGTAGCCCACCAGGCTCCTCTATCCATGGGATTCTCCTGGCAAGAGTACTGGAGTGGGTTTCCTTCCACAGGGGATCTTCCCAACCCAGGGATCAAACCCAGGTCTCCCGCATTGCAGGCAGATGCTTTAACCTCTGAGGCACCAGGGAAGCCTTTGTTTGCCTTGCGTAATGTTATTCTTTTAAGTATGGAGGACATTTAATTTAAGTAATACTGTTCATGATCTTTGATCCAGGCCTGCAACAGTGCAGCTATAAGTAACAAACTTGCTTCATGCGATGTCTATCTATTATTCTTCCTTCTCATGCGTGTGGGCTAAGTCACTCCAGTCATGTCTGACTCTCTGCAACCCCGTGGACTGTAGCCCACCAGGCTCCTCTGTCCATGGGATTCTCCAAGCAAGAATACTGGAGAGGGTTGCCATTTCCTCCTCCAGGGAATCTTCCTGATCCAGGGACTGAAACCACAGCCCTTATGTCTCCTGAATTGGCAGGTGGGTTTGTTTTTTTTTTACCACTAGCGCCACCTGAGAAGCCCCTTCTTTCTTATATTTAATGGGAACTATCAGGTTAGCATCTGAAAGAGTAATGCAATTTCCTGGAAGGTGTAGTATCGATCATGTTTTAAATTTTCTGTATTTTTCTGATGTTTTGATATCTTAAAAACACAATTTCCTCATGATCCAGGGGTTAACAATCTGCCTGCCAATGTGGGGATATGAGTTCAATCCCTGATCCAGAAAGATCCTGTATGGCACAGAGCAACTAAGTCCATGTGCCACAGCTACGGAGCCCGTACTCTAGAGCCTGTGAACCACGAAAACTGAGTCCATGTGCTGCAGCTAATGAAGCTCTTGAGCCTAGAGCCTGTGCTCTGCAATGAGAGGCCCACACCCTGCAACAAAGAGTAGCCCCCAACTCACCACAACTAGACAAACCCTGCACACAGCGAGGAAGACCCAGCATAGCACCCTGCCCCCCCTCCAAAAAAAAAAAAAAACAACTTGTTGATAGGGAAGAGACTGCTCCTCCCAGGGCTACTCAATCCTTAGAGATAGCAAAGGTCTCAGCTCAGAGCACATCTTTCATACACAAGCCAATGAACCTCTAGTCTATAACTCTAATCACCTCCTTATCTAACTGACTCATCAAGTCAATACACTCATCAAACCAATATTTCCCCTACCCTACATCATCCCAAGGCTAGGTGTAATATTAGGAATGATACAGAAGTCATTTTTCAAGGTCTTTTAATTGACAAAAACAGTTAGCCAGCCAAAGTGCCTTTCATCTACATGATATATGTGTGGTCTTGCTATAGCAGTAGTTCAAACACAACAGAAGGCGTAAGAACCAAAATTTCTCTGCTTTGTAAATACAATTCTATGATGGGAAAACAGTTGTGTGCTTTCTGATAGCTCTAGAGTTTGAGAACCTGACAATATAGATTTTTTTCCCCACCACCAATAGCAAGAAGAAGAAAGAGGAGGGGGGGGAGACAAAGAAAGAGAGAGAAAGGGAAGAAATAAGAGAAAAGTTGGTTCCCCATCTAAGTGTAACGTTCTAAAGAACAGATTTCCACTCCCCCCATCCCCTCTGCCAGAATAAGATAGAAAAATTCTGTGTTCTGAAGGGACAGTGTTTTCTAACCTAAAGTTCTATACCCAGCCAAATTATCCATGAACTGTGAGGATAGAATGAAGACATCTCCAGACATGTAATCTCTCAAAATCCTCTCTTTCTCAGAAAGTGAATGGAGCATGAGGGAGAGAGCCATGAACAAAAGGAACTTAGAGAATCCTGGAAACAGGAGATCTAGCTCAGGAAAGAGGCAAAAGGAAGGGCTAGTGCTGCCACTTCTAGCAGGCTAGAGAGGAATCAGTCCCAATCAGAGCAAGAGAACAGAGAAGCATGGGGGAAGTCTCCAAGACAAAAAGAAAAATGTTAATAGGCTATCTTATGTATTTTAATCAATTGAGAGGTTTCTATTCCTGTCAGAGACTTTGTGGGTCGACTGGTGATAAGCACATAGAAAACAAAGTGTGGCCAATTTGTGGAACAGATGGGACCTATGAGGTGTAGGCAGAAAGGAAGTTTATTCTTGGATGCAAAGTTTATTCTTCGCATCTTCAGATTGTCTCTGGGAAGACAGTTCTTCCCTCATACCCATTTGATAAAGTCTAGGGCAAACCTCACTCTGAGGTAATAAAACTCTCTTCATCACTTAAAACCCCCAAACAGTCTCAGTTCAGTAATTATAATGTCCCCTCTTAGGCATTCTGCTGAATCACATGAAATTGTCATTCTTGGGAATATAGGTGGTTGAATACTGGCAGTTTCATTTGATTCACTCTAATGAGTCAAAACTTCCAAATTTATTTAAAATAAAATCATCTCCCCTTCTGTCTCTTTGGACTGGTCACCTCAGGTGAGAAGGGTCAGCCTGGTGGACTTCTCTGTTTCCCCACCCAGACCTTCCACCACCCTCCTCCACCCAGGAGTCAGCCTGTAGTGCCTCCAGGAATGAAGCGGGCTGTGGAGGCAAAAGAGAAGAGGCGATGTGGCTGCTCTGTGACCTTGGCAGGTGTTCACAAGGAACTCTACCTCTTCCATCTGTGAGGCTCCAGAGACACTCCTCCACCCCACACACCTATCAGCCTGCACTCTACTCCATGGGTGGGGCCTTGGTCAACCTGAAGACCCCTCGATTTGATGACTGCTTACAATTCCACCTTTAGCCCCCAGGCATCCAACCTCTTTTGATGGGGTCACCTCACACCTCAGGGCAGACCTCTCAAAAAAGATGCAAGCTGGTGTTTCCCCAGCACAGCCCAATCTGGTCCTCAGGACACTGTCCTGCATCCTTGAACACCACTTCCCCATGCCCTCTGCCTCCATCAAAGCAGTCAGCCAGCCTCGGTGCCTTTCGTCTACGCCTCGCAGGTATGAGTCAGACAGCACTCACTGTGTCACCTGGGCTTCCTGAGACTCATCAAGCTCTTCAGGAGGTCTTACTGAAGTGCCTTTCTTTAGGCTCAAAGAAAAAACATCTTTCTCCTCCCCTCCCCACAAACAAGCAAAAGTATTATCACATCTCATTCTCTCCAAACTTTTTTTTTAAATAATCTCTGGAAATTTCAACCTCAGTCCTTTCATGCTCTTGAATGGGTAAGGGACCAAAGATAAAAATCAGATTTTTTTTTTAAATTAGTAGGTTTAATTTATTATTTTTTTAGAGCAGTTTTAGGTTCACGGTAACATTGATCAAAAGGTAGAGAAATGTTCTGTGTATGCTCTGATTGAACAGATACATAGCTTCCTCCACTATCAACGTCCTGTACCAGACTGGTACCTGTGTTACAATCATGAACCTACTTGGGGATTTCCCAGGCAGTCCAGTGGTTAGGACTCTATGCTTCCAATGAAGGAGGCATGGGTTCAGTCCTAGTTGGGGAACTAAGATCCCTCGTGCCACTTGTAGTGACCAAAAATTAACAACAACGAAAACCTACACAGACATTATTATCAAAGTCCATAATTTACATTAGGATTCACTCTTGGTGTTATATATTCTATATAACACCACATGGTATCACATGGTATCTATTTGAAAAGATATATAATGGCATGTATCACCATTACGGGGCTTCCCTAGTGGCTCAGCTGTAAAGAATCTGCCTGCAATACAGGAGCTGCAGGAGATGTGAGTTCAATCCCTGGGAAGATCCCCTGGAGGAGGCATAGCAACCCACTCCAGTGTTCTTGCCTGGAAAATCCCATGGATAGAAGAGCCTGGCGGGCTACAGTCCATGGGGTCACAAAGAGTCAGACATGGCTGAAGCAATTGAGCACTCACGCATCCACCATTATAGTGTCGTGCAGAATAGTCTCACTGCCTGAAAAATCCTCTGTGCTCTTTTTATTCATCCCTCCTTCCCTCCAAGCCCCTGACAACCATTAATCTTCTTCTAATAGTCTCCATAGTTTTGCATTTTCCAGAATGTCATACAGTTGAAATCACATGGTATGTAGCTTTTCCAGATTGGCTTTTCCTCAGTAATTTGCATTTAAGTTTTCGTCATGTCTTTTCATGGATTGATGCCTCATTTCTTGTTAGTGTAGAATAACAGTCCATTGTCTGAATGTACCACAGTTTATCTCTTCACTTACTGGAGGACATGCTTCCACATTTTGGCAATCATGGATAAAGCTGCTGTAACCAGTTTTTAATAACCTCTTTTACAAGTACCGCCTGGGTGGATTTAACTTTGGAATGGGGAAGCATCAGTTGAAACTGAGACTGAAATAGTTCTCTATTACATCCTGTTACATGAGGAAATGAAAAATCAAGGCAAATAATAACTTCAGGGAAGGAAATTTATGTAAGAAATGCAATTTAACCATAATACTCTATATAATCAGTGATGAATACCATTACTTATACAGTCAGTATAAATATTGAGTCAAGAATTATGATAGAAACATATTGGAAGGATGAGAAAAGGAGAAATTTGTGTTGTGGAGTGGGCTAGAATAGGACTAAGAGAACAAAATTCTCTATACCATAGTAAGCAAGCAACAGTAGAAGTCTAAATTGAATCAAGAACTATCTGTACAGGCATGTCATTTAGAAATACAAAGGAAGAGACTTCCCTGGTGGTCCAGTGACTGACTCCATGCTCCCAATGCAGGGGACCGAGATTCAATCCCTGGTCAGGAAACCAAATCCTACTTGCCTCAACTAAAAGTCCCGACCACAGCAGTGAAAAATCCCAAGTGCCACAACTAAGATCTGGCCCAGCAAAATGAAAGAAAGAAAGAAAGACAAAAGAAGATACCAGAAGAGCTGAAAGAGTTCACAGTGAGTGGGTTGGGGTGTTGTTTTGTGATAAGCTTTTTAAAACTATTTGACTCTCAAAACTATGAACATATTACATTGAGTAAGTGACTTAATTTTAAAAACTGTCATAAAATACAGGTCTTCCCTTGTGGCTCAGCTGGTAAAAAATCCGCCCCCAATGCCGGAGACCTGGGTTCGATCCCTGGGTTGGGAAGATTCCCTGGAGAAGGGAAAGGCTACCCACTCCAGTATTTTGGCCTGGAGAATTCCAAGGACTGTACAGTCCATGGGCTCGCAAAGAGTCGGACACAACAGAGCAACTTTCGCTTTCACTTTTGCTTTCCTTTCAAGCGATTTAATTTTTCAAAATGGCAATAAAACACAAAAGCTCTCTAGAGACTACATAATATTTGAATATAAAAAGAGCACTTGTGGGAATCCCCTGGTGGTCCAGGGGTTAAGATTTGGAGCTTTCACTGCCATGGGCCCAGAGTTCAATCCCTGTTCAGGGAAATAAGATCCCAGAAGTTGAGCATCACAGCCAAAAAGAAAAGTGCCCTTAATGAGAAATTATTTGCACAAAGCCAAAAGTTATTTTGCATGACCAGAAAGCTTTCTAGTGTTACAGAGAAAATTGCTCCCTGTAGCTTTCTGCTTGCAGGATAATATAAAAATACATCATCTTATTTCTAAATAACCTTGAGATAAGCAGTTATCCTACAGGATCACTGTAGGTTCTCCTACAGGATCAATTTAAACTTATATTGTGAGGGATCTGTTTTCCCTACTGGATTACTTAGTAATAAATTTGAGAGATAAACAGGTCGGCTAAGGCAACAGGGGTTACCTCATTGCCCTAGAAGTAACTCATGATCACTACTTCTCACCTCACTTATCCTGGAGCCCATAACATCCCTATAATGAAACTCAAGAAGATATTTTAGGACAGGGACTTCCCTGGAAGTCCAATACCAAGACTCCATGGTCCCAGTGCAGAGCTCAGTCCCTGGTCAGAGAGTTGGATCCCGCATGGTGCAGCTAAAGACCCTGCATGCAGCACAGTCCAATAAATAAAAAATTTTTAAAGATTTTTTTGGACAACAGGCGAGAAAAAATGACCAAAAAATGAAAAAGAGAGGTATATTCTTCATGTAACCTCCATGAGAACAGGGGTCTGTCTTGTTCATTTCAGTATTCTCAATGTCTGGCCCATAGTTAATGCTCAGTAAATATTTAATTTTGTTTATTTATTTATTGAATAAACAAATCAACGAGTAACCCCACCTCCCCAATTTCCCCCAGGTCTAGGTGCATTGGAAGAAAGTTATATCTACCATAAATCTAGAAAAGTCAACAGGTAAGAGGCCTCAGATAAGGGTACTTCACTGGATGTTTTGTGAAACAGCCAATTACAAATATTGGGAATGTAAAATCTATCAAGTGCATGAGGACATACGTGAGGATGTTGACACTAGTATTAGTTATAATAGCAAGAAATGGCACTAACCTAAAAGTCCATTGAGAGAAGCCTGGGTAAATACAAGACGGTATACTCATCTGATGCCTACTCTATAGGAGTGACAATGAACAGACTAAAGCTATGTATATAAATATAAATGAACCACCGAAAAAAGTAATGCTGAAGGGAAAAAAAGCAACTCGTAGAAGAATTCAAATAGTATGATGCCATTTATATAAGATTTTAAAATATACCAAACAATATTGTTTCCAAAGCCTTCATTTGCAGTGTAAGTATAAAAATGCATGCTGCTGTTGTTTAGTTGCTAAGTCATGTCCAACTCCTTTGTGACCCCGTGGACTGTAGCCTGCCAGTCTCCTCTGCCCATGGGATTTCCCAGGCAAGAATACTGGAGAGGGCTGCCATTTCCTTCTCCAGAGGATCTTCCTGACCCAGGGATCAAACCCCTGTCTCCTGCATTGGCTGGAAGATTCATTACTTCTGAGCCACCATGGAAGCCCCAAAAATGCATGGATATAAGAAATACTAAATGTTGAATGAATGAACCTATGCCCCCTGCTTTCAATTTTATTGATATCCGCTCTTATCTTTGTTATTTCTTTCCTTCTGCTTGCTTTGGGTTTAATTTTATCTTTTTCTATCTTAAGTAGAGACTTAGGAAAGTTTCTTAAGAGACTAGGATTGAAATTTTTATGCTGGGCTGAGATAAGCATTCAACACTAATTTTCCTCTCAGTTCAGTTTAGTCACTCAGTTGTGTGCGACTCTTTGCGACCCCATGGCCTGCAGCATGCCAGGCTTCCCTGTCCATCAGCAATTCCCAGAGCCTACTCAAACTCATGTCCATCGAGTCGATGATGCCATTCAACCATCTCATCCTCTGCCGTCCCCTTCTCCTGCCATCAATCTTTCCCAGCATCAGGGTCTTTTCCATGAGTCAGTTCTTCACATCAGGTGGCCAAAGTATTGGAGTTTCAGCTTCAGCATCAGTCCTTCCAATGAATATTCAGGACTGATTTCCTTTAGGATGAACTGGTTTGGTCTCCTTGCACTCCAAGAGAACCTCAAGAATCTTCTCCAACACCACAGTCAAAAGCCTCAATTTCCTGGTGCTCAGCTTTCTTTATAGTCCAACTCTCACATCCATACATGACTACTGGAAAAACCATAGCTTTGACTAGACAGACCTTTGTCAGCAAAGTAATGTCGGTTTCTTAATATGCTGCCTAGGTTGGTCATAGCTTTTCTTCCAAGGAGCAAGCGTCTTTTAATTTCAGGGCTTCAGTAACCACCTACAATGATTTTGGAGCTCAAAAAAATAAAGTCTGTCACTGTTTCCACTGTTTCCCCATCTATTTGCCATGAAGCGATGAACCAGATGCCATGATCTTCGTTTTCTGAATGCTGAGCTTTAAGCCAAATTTTTCACTCTCCTCTTTCACTTTCATCAAGAGGCTCTTTAGTTCTTCGCTTTCTGCCATAAGGGTGGTGTCATCTGCATATGCTGTTTCTCCTGGCAATCTTGATTCCAGCTTGTGGTTCATCCAGCCTGGTATTTCGCATGATGTACTCTGTATGTAAGTTAAATAAGCAGGGTGATAATATACAGCCTTGACATACTCCTTTCCTGATTTGGAACCAGTCTGTTGTTCCATGTCCAGTTCTAACTTGCTTCTTGACCTGCATGCAGATTTCTCAGGAGACAGGTCAGGTGGTCTGGTGTTCCCATGTCTTTAAGAATTTTTCATATTTTGTTGTGATCCACACAGAGTGCCTGAAGAATTTTCCTCTAAGTATTGTTTTAATTGCATTTCCAAATTTTTTGATGTGTTATAATTGCATTTTCATTCAGTTCAAAATACTTTTAGATTTCTCATTCCGATGAGAAACAAATTTACCAACTAGAACGAGTGCTTTTTATTTTTTCTTTTTAATCTTACTTTAAAGCGAGTGTTTTTATGGAGTTGTTTTTGCATTTAACTTTACAGTTACCAGTCCAAACACCATTTTCCAATGTTATTTAGGTCAGCTGCTTTTTTATCTCACCCCATCAGTGAGATCCATTTGTTATAGTCTTCATTCCATCTTGGAATCTTTGTTGATTTTTAAACATTTCCATATGATAAAGTTCATTCTGTAATGGTTTTCGAAAATGCAGAGTCATGTATCCGCCACTTCAGTAGCCTGCACACCAGTTCAATCACTTAAACACCTAGAAGTTCTTTGTAGCCTTTTGGTCAACTATGTCCCCTCCCCCAACCCTGGAAACCATTGATCTGTTTTCTGTCCCTCTAATTTTGCCTTTCTCAGAATGTCATATGACCGGAAGCAAACATCTGTAGGCTCTTGGGTTTTGTTTTTCTCATCTAAAGAGATACAATCTAGTTTCATCGTGTTATTTCACACACTTGGCTCCTGTTTCTTGTTCTTGCCGTGCAGTGTCCCACTGCATGGAGGGGCTGCCGTTTGTTTGTCCATTCACCTGTTGAAGGACATCCTGGCTTTACCCAGGGTTGACGGTTATGAATAAAGTTACAGTAAACGTTAGTTTAAGGTTTTAATGTCTTTTCAATTCACTTGTATAAGTACCTAGAACTAGGATTGCTGGGTTGTATGATAAGTATGTTTATAAGAAACTGCAAGCCGTCTTCCAAGTGGCTATACTGTTTTGCATTCCTGTCAGCAATGAATAAGCTTTCCTGTTGCCCTGCATTCTTCTATTTGGTGTTGTTGTGTATGCAATAGTATCTCATTGTGTGTGTGTGTGTGTTTTATTTGCATTTCCCTAATGACATATTTTCAGGTGTTTATTTGTAGTTCATGTGTTTCTATGTGTTCATGTGTCTCAGTTCTTTTGACCATTTTTTCCGCTCGGGTTTATTTTCTTATCATTGAGTTTTAAGAGTTCTTATATATTCTAGATACAAATCTTTTATCAGGTATGTGACTTGCAAATACTTTCTCCATGTCTGTCTTATGTTTTCATTTTCTTTATGGTGTCTTTCATCATTCCTTTTTAAAAAAGAAACCCCTGATTATTATTCCATTGTATAAATTTGTCATAATTCATTTAGCCAGTCTTTGGTTGCTGGGGACTTTCAAACTCTNTCTGTATTTTCATGAACTCATGTTGTTATTTCTAAGAACAATTTGTTTTTCATTTCCCATGAACTGTTTGATGCTATCCTTTAATTCTTTTTTTTTTTTTTTGGCTGCTCCATGTAGCTTATGGGATCTTAGTTCCCCCATCAGGGGTTGAACCCAGGCCCTCTGCAGTGAACCTCAGAGTTGTAACCACTGACCACCAGGGAATTCCCCTATCCATTCTTCTTTTGGGTTATTAATCATTTTGTTATTCTTAGAAACTCTTCTTTCCCCAGTTTTATTGAGATGTAGTTGACCTACAGCACTGTGTAAGTTTAGGGTATACAACGTAATGATTTGACTCACATACATGTCATGCAATGATGACACAAGAGGTGAATGAGCATCCATCATTTCCTATTGATACATTCAAGAAATAGGAAAAAAATTTTTTTATGTGATAAGAATCCTTAGGATGTAGTCTTTTAACAACTTTTATTTATAACATCCAACAGTGTTAATCATCTTTATCATATTGTATATTACATCTCTAGTACTTATTTACCTTATCATTAACCAAAAGTTTGTACCTATTGATAACCTTCCCCTAATCCCCCCCACCCCCCATGTCTTAGGTCCTCTTTACATGTTATAAAATTTGCCACACTATGCTGCAGCTTACGGGATCTCAGTTGCCCAAACAAGGATGGAATCCAAGCCCTTGGCGTTGAGAGTGCAGTCCTAACCACTGGACCACCAGGGAATTCCTGAAATTCGCCTTTTCTGTAATTGAGATGCAAGTCTTCCTCCAGTTTGTCATTTGCCTTTTTACCTCACATGATTATGTTTTTATCTTCTTGAAGTCAAATACATTGATCTTTCCCCCTCAGGCTTCTGAATTTTGTGTTATACTTAAAAGGATCTTCTCCACTTCAAGGTTATAAAAGAATTCTCCCAGGGATTCTGCTAGTACGCACATGCTTTCTTTCTTTTCATTTAAATCTTTGATCCTGGGGATTTCCCTGGTGGTCCAATGGTTAAGAATTAATCCTTCCACTGTAGGGGGCATGGGTTCCATCCCTGGGCTGGGAATTAAGATCCCACATGGGCAAAAACAAAACAAAAATAAACTTTTATCCTTTCAGTGCTTTTCCAGGTATAAGATGTGAAGTACGGACTTAGTTATTAATATATTTATTTATTTATTCAGCTGCACTGTGTCTTAGTTGTAGCACTCAAGATCTTCAGTTGTGGCATGTGGGATCCAGTTCCCCGTTGTTGTTCCATCACTAAGTCCTGTCTCTTTGTGACCCCTTAGACTGCAGCGTGCCAGGCTTCCCTATCTTCCACCATCTCCAGGAGTTTGCTCAAATTCATGTCCATTGAGTCAGTATTGCTATCTAACCATCTCATTCTCTGCCGCCTCCTCTTCCTCCTGTCTTCAATCTTTCCCAGCATCGGAGTCTTTTCTAATGAGTCGGCTCGTCGCATTAAGTGGCCAAAGTATTGGAGCTTCAGCTTCAGGATCTGTCCTCCCAATGAGTATTCAGGGTTGATTTCTTTTAGGATTGATTAGTTTGATCTCCGTGCAGTCCAACGGACTCTCAAGAGAGTCTTCTCCAGTGTTATAATTTGAAAGAATCAATTCTTCAGCATTCAGCCCTCTTTAAAAAAATTAAAAAAAATTTTAAAACTTTTAATTGGAGGATAATTACTTTACAATACTGTGTTGGTTTCTGCCATACACCAACATGAATCAGCCATAGTATACATATGTCCCCTCCCTCTTGAACCTCCCTCCCATCAGCCTTCTTTGTGGTTCAACTGTCACATTCATACATGACTACTGGAAAAACGTAGCTTTGACTGTATGGACCTTGGCTGGCAAAGTGGTGTTTCTGCTTTTTAGTATGCTGTCTAGATCTGTCATAACTTTACTTCTAAGGAACAGGTGTCTTTTAATTTAATGTTTGCAGTCACCATCTGCAGTGATTTTGAAGAAAATAAAATCTTTCACTGCTTCTTCCACTTTTCCCCTTCTATTTGCCATGAAGTGATGGGACCAGATGCCATGGTCTTCATTATTTAATGTTGAATTTCAAGCCAGCTTTTTCACTCTCCCCTTTCACCCTCATCAAGAGGTTCTTTAGTTCTTCTTCTCTTTCTGCCATTAGGGTTGTATCATCTGCATATCTGAGGTTGTTGATATTTCTCCTGGCAATCTTGATTCCAGCTTGTGATTCATCCAGCCTGGCATTTCTCATGATGTACTCTGCATATAAATTAAATAAGGAAGGTGATAATATACAGCCTTGACATACTCCTTTTCCAATTTTGAACCAGTCCCTTGTTCCATGTCCGGTTCTAATGGTTGCTTCTTGACCTGCTTATAGGAGATAGGTAAGGTTGTCAGTATTCCCGTCTCTTTAAGAATTTTCCAAAGTTTGTTGTGATCCTCACAGTCAAAGGCTTTAGGATAGTTAATGAAACAGAAGTAGATGTTTTTTCTGGAATTCCCTTACTTTCTGCATGATCCAGCGAATGTTGGCCATTTTATCTCTGGTTCCTCTGCCTTTCTAAACTCAGCTTGTACATCTATCTGAAAGTTCTCAGTTCATGTACTGATGAAGCCTAACTTGAAGGATTTTGAGCATAACCTTACTAGTATGTGAAATAAGCACAATTGTATGGTAATTTGAACATTCTTTGGCATTACCCATCTTTGGGATTAGAATGAAAACTGACCTTTTCCAGTCCTGTGGCCACTGCTGAGTTTTCCAAAGTTGCTGACATATTCACTGCAGCACTTTAACAACATCATCTTTTAGGATTTGAAATAGCTCAGCTGGAATTCCATCACCTCCACTAACTTTGTTCATACTAATGCTTCCTAAGGCCTATTTGACTTCACAATCCAAGATGTCTGGTTCTAGGTGAATGACCACACCATTGTGGTTATCTGGGTCATTAAGACCTTTTTTGTATGGTTCTGTGTATTTTTGCTACCTCTTTTTAATTGCTTCTGCTTCTGTTAGGTCTTTATCATTCCTCTCCTTTACCCTGCCCATCCTTGCGTGGGATGTTCCCTTTATATCTCCAGTTTTCTTGAAGAGATTGCTGGTCTTTCACATTCTATTGTTTTCCTCTATTTCTTTGCATTGTTCACATAAGAAGACTTTCTTTTCTCTCCTTGCTGTTCTCTGGAGCTCTGCGTTCAGTTGGGTATATCTTTCCCTTTCTCCTTTGCCTTTAGTTTCTCTTCTTTTCTCAGCTATTTGTAAAGCCTCCTCAGACAACACAGGTCAGGTTCCCCAAGTAGGGGTCTGATTTCTGTCTCCTCACAATGTGACCTGCCCTCAGCCACCTGACCACCAGGAAAGTTCCTGAAGTATGGATTTAACTCTTTATTTTTTTCTTGAAGACATTACATAGCAGTTTTCTCAAACCACTTATTGAATGAAATCCATCTTAACCAGTTTGAAATACCGCCTTTATTGAATATTAAATGCCTACATGAGTTTGGGTCTATCTGGGAATTTCCTTTCTCTTCCACTGATTCATGGAACTTATTAGGTACTAGTACCTAATAGTCTTAATTATAATAGTAAAGGCTTTATGATACATTCACTACATGGTCAGGCATTTTCAGAAACGTTTTCATGTTGATTTTTCCATAGGAATTTTAGACGTGGTTCATCTAGTTCTAAAACAAAATCCTGTTTGAGTTGTTCTTTCAGTTCAGTTCAGTCGCTCAGTCGTGTCCGACTCTTTGCGACCCCATGAATCAGAGCACACACTTCCTGTTCATCACCATCTCCCAGAGTTCACTCAAACTCATGTCCATCGAGTCAGTGATGCCATCCAGCCATCTCATCCTCTGTCGTCCCCTTCTCCTCCTGCCCCCAATCCCTCCCAGCATCAGAGTCTTTTCCAATGAGTCAACTCTTCCTATGAGGTGGCCAAAGTACTGGAGTTTCAGCTTTAGCATCATTCCTTCCAAAGAAATCCCAGGGTTGATCTCCTTCAGAATGGACCGGTTGGATCTCCGTGCAGTCCAAGGGATTCTCAAGAGTCTTCTCCAACACCACAGTTCAAAAGCATCAATTCTTTGGCACTTAGCCTTCTTCACAGTCCAACTCTCACATCCATACATGACAACTGGAAAAACCATAGCCTTGACTAGACGGACCTTAGTCCGTTTTCTTGGGCTCTCATTAAAAGTCTATATTATATCTCATTAACCCACTCCAGTGTTCTTGCCTGGAGAATCCCAGGGACGGGGGAGCCTCATGGGCTGCTGTTTATGGGGTCAGAATCGGACATGACTGAAGTCACTTAGCAGCAGCAGCAGCAACCACCCTTATGGCAGAAAGTGAAGAGGAACTAAAGAGCCTATTGACGTAAGTGAAAGAGGAGAATGAAAAAGTTGGCCTAACGCTCAACATTCAGAAAACTAAGATCATGGCATCTGGTCCCATCACTTCATGGCAAATAGATGGGGAAACAGTGGAGACAGTGGCTGACTTTATTTTTGGGGGGCTCCAAAATCACTGCAGATGGTGACTGCAGCCATGAAATTAAAAGACATTTACTCCTTGGAAGAAAAATTATGACCAACCTAGATAACATATTGAAAAGCAGAGACATTACTTTGCCAACAAAGTTCCATCTAGTCAAGGCTGTGGTTTTTCCAGTGTTCATGTACGGATGTGAGAGTTGGACTGTGAAGAAAGCTGAGCGCTGAGGAATTGATGCTTTTGAACTGTGGTGTTGGAGAAGACTCTTGAGAGTCCCCTGGACTGCAAGGAGATCCAACCAGTCCATTCTAAAGGAGATCGGTCCTGGGTGTTCATTGGAAGGATTGATGCTAAAGCTGAAACTCCAATACTTTGGCTACCTCACTCAGAGTTGACTCATTGGAAAAGACTCTGATGCTGGGAGGGACTGGGGGCAGGAGAAGGGGACGACAGAGGATGAGATGGCTGGATGGCATCACCAACTCGATGGACATGATTTTGAGTAAACTCCGGGAGTTGGTGATGGACAGGGAGGCCTGGCGTGCTGCGATTTATGGGGTCGCAAAGAGTCGGACACGACTGAGCTACTGAACTATCTGATATCTTAATAATGTAGAGTCTTGCTAGCCATGAACATAGCTTATATTTCTATTTGTTGAAGTTTTTCCTGTGTCAATCTATTAAATTTTTTCTTCACGTAGGTTGAGAATTTTTGTTGTAATGTTTATTCCTAGGAGTTAAATAATTCTTGCTTTGGAAATGGGGTCTTTCATTGTATCTTTTGTTGCATTCCTCAGATGTCCGAAATAGCCCTAGGAAATCCGTCTACCATAATCACTCTGATGAGCAAGTAGTTCTCAACCAGTTTCCCCTTGCAACATGTAGTATAGGTGACCTTGACATACGCCATTCAATCCTACAGGTGTTCCTTGTTTTTTAGAGACTCCAGCAGAGAAAGAAAGGCTCTGGTTCTTTAGCAGTTGATGGAAATTTATATTATCAGATATTGTGTTGACAGTCAGGGATACCATGGTGACCTAAGTCCCCACCCTCATGAAAGCTGATCACATAGTCCTAGCCAAACAAAACAAACTCAGCAAATAATTGAATAATCATAAAGGTGCAAAGTTCTGCTAAGGGGCTATAGGATTGGAGCAGTGATGATGGTCAGGTGTTAACATCAATTAACACCCACACTGAAGGCTTCAATTACCTCCCAAATACTGCTCACTCACCTGCGTGTCTCCAGTCCTGACTTTCCTTTAAACTCCATTTCCACTGCTCCCTCACGAGGTAGAGTCTAATTGCCCTAACCCAGTCTGGACTGGCTTGTGTTTTACTTGTAGCCAATGAGTGCCAAGTGAGTGGGCCAATGAGTGGCCTAAAGGTCAACATTCAGAAAACTAAGATCATGGCATCTGGTCCCATCACATCATGGCAAATAGATGGGGAAACAGTGGAGACAGTGGCTGACTTTATTTTTGGGGGCTCCAAAATCACTCCAGATGGTGATTGCAGCCATAAAATTAAAAGCCGCTTACTCCTTGGAAGGAAAGTTATGACCAACCTAGATATCATATTAAAAAACAGAGACATTACTTTGTCCACAAAGATTCATCTAGTCAAGGCTATGGTTTTCCCAGTAGTCATGTATGGATGTGAGACTTGGACTATAAAGAAAGCTGAGCACCGAAGAATTGATGCTTTTGAACTGTGGTGTTGGAGAAGACTCTTGAGTCCCTTGGACTGCAAGGAGATCCAACCAGTCCATTCTAAAGGAGATCAGTCCTGGGTGATCATTGGAAGGACTGATGTTGAAGCTGAAACTCGAATACTTTGGCCACCTGATGTGAAGAGTTGACTCATTGGAAAAGACTCTGATGCTGGGAAAGATTGAGGGCAGGAGGAGAAGGGGAGGACAGAGGATGAGATGGCTGGATGGCATCACCAACTCAATGGACATGAGTTTGGGTAAATTCCAGGAGTTGGTGATGGACAGGGAGGCCTGGCATGCTGCAGTTCACAGGGTCGCAAAGAGTTGGACACGACTAAGCGACTGAACTGAACTGAATGAGTGCCGAGGAATTGATGCTTTTGAACTGTGGTGCTGGAGAACTCTTGAGAGTTCCTTGGACAGCAAGGAGATCAAACCAGTCAATCCTAAAGAAAACCAACCCTGAATATTCACTGGAAAGACTGATGCTGAAGCTGAAGGCCCTATACTTTGGCCACCTGATGTGAAGAGCCGACTCATTGGAAAAGACCCTGATGCTGGGAAAGATTGAAGGCAGGAGGAGAAGGCAACAACAGAAGATGAGATGGTTGGACGGCATCACTGACTCAGTGGCCATGAGTCTGAACAAGCTCTGGGAGATGGTGAAAGACAGGGAAGCCTGGCTTGCTGCAGTTCATGGGGTTGTAAAGAGTCAGACAGGACTGAGCGATTGAACAAGTGAACTACAGTGGATGTGGCGCTGCGTGCCCTCCAAGGCTCAGTCAGATTAAGAGTGTAGGTCTGCCTTGTTGTTGTTCAGAGCTCTGCCTTGCTCTGTGGGATTCTCTCTCTTTAAGCCTTTAGCTGCCAAGTAAACAGTTTGATCTCCCTGAGGCTGCCATGCTGTGAGGAGCTCAAAGTATCCCACTGAGAGATCACAGTGGCCCAGAGATCCAGAGGCCCAGCCGGCACCCAGGCACTGTATCCTCCAGTGGTCCATTCCACACTAGAGATCCCAAATTAGAAGATCCTTGTCAAGCTCCTTCCAAATTCCAGACCCACAGATCTACTAGAGATAATAAAATGATTGCTGTTCTTTCAAGCTACTAAATTTGGGATCGGTTTGTCTGGCAGCGTAGTAACGGGGCCTGGGCCACGTGTCCCCACACAGGGCTTTGCACATGCTTTCCCTCCTACTTGAAACACTTGCACTGCTTCTGCCTAGTTACCGCCTACGTGTCTCCTTGGATCTTGGTAAAGCTACAACGCTTCTGGAGGCTCCATTCCCCAAACCTTGAAACTGGGATTTCATAATGCCCTCATAACACTAGGCACCTGTGGTACTTGTCACAGTTGTACTTAGAGATTCTTTCACTCATCTTTCTGTCAAGTCTTCAGCTCCATAGACCAGTATTCAGTCCATGCAGCTATAATGTAGGCCATGCATTGTAAACTCAAACATCAACAGGAACAGGAGAGTAGCATAAATGAGAGATGTGGCGAGGGCAGGGTTTGTGGTGAAATAAAAGTACTCATCTCTAGGACACAGTTGCCACTCAGCAGGCTCTGTGCAGCCAAAGCTGCCTCCTTTTTAAAAAATTTATTATTTGTTTATTTTGATGCACCTGGTCTTAGTTGTGACACTTGGAATCTTTAGTTGCAGCATGTAGGATCTAGATCCTCCACCAGGGATGGAACTTGGGCCCTTGTACAGAGTGTGTGGAATTTTAGCCTACTGGACCACTAGGGAAGTCCCAAATCTGCCTCATTTTTAAAGAAATGACACAAACCCAGATTATTATGTGAATGTTACAATGACAGCTTCCCTGGTAGCTCAGATGGTAAAGCGTCTGCCTGCAATGCGGGAGACCTGGGTTCGATCCCTGGGTCGGGAAGATTCCCAGGAGAAGGAAATGGCAACCCACTCCAGTACTCTTGCCTGGAATATTCCACAGATGGAGGAGCCTGGTAGGCTACAGTCCACGGGGTTGCAAAGAGTCAGACAGAACTGATCGACTTCACAATGACAGCAACAAATTAAAACTAAAAACCCAGAAGAAAGAATAGGAGAGAAAAGAAAAACAATAATCACCTGAAGATTTAATACTCCTTATTTTTTTAGAACAACTTTGAACTCTCACTTTGTATAACCAAGGAACTCTATTTAACTGAGGCACAGGTTAGCTTTGGGCTGGCTGGGGTTCAGGAGTAGGTCACTTGGATTTGTTTTTCTCTATTTGTACCTAGAGACTGTCAGTCAAATTCTCTTCCAAGGGCCAGAAGACTTGACTCTTGCCTAATTACTAAAAAAAAAAAATTATTTTTACGAATTACTTATTTTTCTTTAGGAAGAAGATGGAAGTGAGGAATTGTGACCATTAAGTTACACTAAATCCTGTGTATTCCTTCCCAGATTTACATTATATGTATTTGTAATAAGGAATGGGAACTCGAAGAGCTTGTGAAGGTCCTGTGAGAGGTTGATTTTTATCTAAAGATCATATCTATTATTTCACGTATAGGTTAGAAAATAGAGAAATGAGCTATCAAGCCATGAAAAGATACGCCTTGATGTCTTTTCAAGGAATCAAGGAGGATGGAATTCGTGGCCGTCCAGTGGTTATAACTCTGTGCTTTCACTGCAGTGACGGGGGTTCAATCCCTGACCAGGGAACTAAGATCTCGAAGTCACACAGCACAGCCAAAAAGAAACAAAGAGCAGTTAGTCACCTTTGCTGATCAGATCCGCATACTTAAATTCTTTACAACACTAAGGCGAGTCCTATGGGTCTTTAGATGGGGAAGCTGAGAAAGGGTGTCTTCAAACTACTAATTCTCATGACCCCTAGGTCAAACGGGAACTTGTTCCTATTTAACTAAGAGGAAAACTGAGGCCCCGCTGTATTGAGGCCCAAGGCATAGGATAACATCCAAGGATTGCGTTGGGGCTGGGGGATGGGGAAGAGAAATATCCCCCTCAATATATAGAAGGAGGGAAGAAAGCTGAGACTGGAAGTCATGGGCCCATCACCCGGGTCACCAGGGGCGACAGTAAAATGGGTCAAAACGATACCTTCTCCTTTTAAACCTTTGCAGAGATTGTCTGATTGTGCAGAGACCTCAGCACTGGCTTTAGGGAAACCTTTCTGTGCTCCTTTACTCAAGTGAACTATAGGATCCAGATTGCTTGAAAGTTAGAAAGAAAAAAAAAAATTAATCTTTAGCAGAGGGCTGGACAATATCTCAATGTTGCTGTACTGTCTTACATGGGTACTAAACGGACAGTGAAGTTCCTTTGACTGTTTTTGGTGTCCTAAAATTCAGGTACCTTGTATTTTTTTTAAGACTGCATAAAAGTGCCTTCCTATTTAGCTAATTTATTATTTTATATACAGTTTATAAGTAAGGAAAATAACGAGAGATAAAAGTCACTTTTTTAGATCAATGGGGAAAAATAATAAAACTTTTAACTCAATAGTACTTTCTCATCAACAAGCTGTTATTGCAATTGTTTTTGAATTATTTTCTTTTTTTCCTCTAACTTTAAACTTTTTATTTTGTATTGAGGCATAATGATTTAACAATTTTGTGGTAGTTTCAGAAGAACAGCGAAGGGACTCAGCCATATATACATGTATCCATTCTCCCCCAAACCCTGTCCTCATCCAGGCTGGCAAATAACATTGAGTAGAATTCCTTGTGCTATACATAGAATTCCATACGTAGGTCCTTCCTTGTATTTTATAAAGAGCAAAGTCAGGAGGCTTGCCCGATCCGGAAAAGGGAGTTCTCTATGCCTGGGGCAAGGTCCCAAAGCACTGTTTGGAGCAGCCCCATCAGCCACTTGATATCATGAACTCAGCAAATTAATATTGCCTTGGCAAGAGAGATTGAGCAATAGTTAGATTGAGAGATACTGAGAGATAGAGAAACTATTTTTAAATAGTAAGGACGCAGTCCTAGAATAAGCAAGAGAGAACGTGCCTGGACATCAGCAGTCCCTTCCTTTATTACTGTTCCCCCAACCTCCAACAACGTGTGCGGTTCTTGACTGCGTCGGATCCAACGTTCCCCATGCGCAAACCCCAACCTCTTATACGAGGGCGGCAAAACACTACATAGTTCATCTAGAACTCGGCGAAAGAACTAAAAACCCGGCCCTTCTTGGCTTTTAACTCACTATAAAAGTTAGGGCTTTTATTGTCTTTTACTCTCCCTAGAACGTAAGTCCCATGAGGGGAGGGGTTATTGTCTGATCACCACTGTATTCTCAGCCCTCGGAGCAGTGCTCTGCACTTAGCCGTCGTTTCATATACATTCACGAAACGAGGAATTGAGAGGCGAGAAAGTAGTAACGCAGGTCGGAGGAGACGAAGACGGAAAGGGGAAAAGGGAAGAACGAAGCGGAAGGAGGAAAGAAGGAAGGCCCTGCCCAGCCTCCGCTCCGCTCCAGCGGGGAACCCACACCTCCCCCCGCTCCCC
>SJYQ01002503.1:77577-96694 GCA_006410935.1 Redunca redunca
CATTTGATTATGGAAAACATACAAAAGTCAAATAGTATAGAGGAGCCCCTGAATTGATCATTCACATTTGATAATTATTAACTCATAGCCAAGGTCAGTCTTGTTTCATATAGTACCCTCTCCCCCAAACTAGGTTATTTTGAAATAAATCCTGAATATCATACAATTTTACCAGGTTGCCCCAGACTCTTAATCTGTCACAAGGGTTACTTTTAGTGGAATCATAGTTCTCATTTCGTTTGTTGGGCTTCTTATCTCTGTTTATACATGATTACTGTATATCAGGGGGGAAAAAAAACTTAACCACCCTCAAAGACCTATCAGAAATGCTGCCCTGCTTCTTTGTGTACAATAGCAACAGTTCTTGAGCTGTTAATGACTGTAATTGAAAAGCAATCATAAATACATATATCCCTAATCTTGTTTTGATGGAGGCCTACCTGTTAAACCACTTTTAATGGAGAAAAGCTTTGTGTCAAAGTTAAAGTACAGTTAATAATTCATTATGAAACCTCCAAAGTTTCTTTACAGTAGTTGTGTAAATATACTGCTATCACCTTAGGTTAAGAATTAAGCAAAGGATATTTTATTTCAAAACTGTTGTGAATTATTTTTTAAAGATGGCCACTCCCCACAATCTGCTGTATTTACAAACCAATTTTGTAAATATAAGAATGAATTCACAGTATGAATATTCATGTTTTTCCTTCTTATCTAAAGAGAGATCTCTCTTAGACTGGAGGTTGACAGGAATATTGTGTGTGTTACTGTTTTGAAATTTCTGGTTATGAACACTTTTCAACTTGTAGAGCTGTCATATCATTATTTCAATTGTTCAGATTTACTTTTGAGCTTAATCAGTTAATTTACTTGTTAGTTACTACAACCTGGGAGATGAGCAGGAATATGCCTGCCTCTTAAAATTAGGGAGGGGGGAAACCCAACCATTTTACTATCTAAGAAAGGACACAAAATATGATTTATTTTTAAAAAATGCATAGTGCTTCCCAGTCGGCGTTAAGTAAAACTTTTAAATATTTGGAATAGTTACCGTTTGTTCAGACTGAAGTGCTCGCTTTTAAGATGCGGCCAGAAAGCCTATTTATATACAGATTATCTTAAGTTTAAAAATGAGCGTGACTCACGGAGCTTCCCCCTCTGTTATTCTGAAGTCTTAAGCCGTTAACATTCTGGATATAATTATTAAGCATGAGCTATAGCATGCTACTTTATCCAGAGTTTCTCCCCAGTTAGACTTGACGATGGGCGGAGGCATGGAGTGGGTCTCAGCTTGTGGGGCAGTTTTCTCTCATGTGCTTTGACTGGATGGAGTGAGAAGGAGTGAAATTCACCAGCAGAAAGATGAAACTTTCATGAAAAAGGTATCTTTCTGTAGGATGTTGTATATCAATACTAGAAGCCTAGTTTATGGAATCTCCAAACTGGATCATATTTGATGTCCTACTTAGTAACAAAGAATTGCTCAATTTGGGGAAATATTAATTTCTCTCCCTCAAATGAGAGCTCTTGGGAGTTGCTTTATTTCTCTCAGACTAGGATTTGGGGCCTTCGAAATTTCTTAAGAGAACTTCTGTTTCACTTACGTATGTGTACGTATTATATATGTGTGTTCATTGAATTGTTGTGTAAAATTATTTTTTCAATTAGAAAAGTTCACAAGCTACTGTTGTTGTTATATTGGTGCAGATTCACCTAAAAAAAAGTTTAGAGAATTTTATAGCATATTTTTGTTTCACATTAGATCTATAACAGATTGTTTCAGATTAACTTCTTGTGACAGAGACCTTTGTAGTTAAAATGCTTTTGGTGAATTTCCTGTATGGGCTTTTCCTTAAATGCTTGGTTTTGACCAGGTTTTATTTATGCTTTTCCAAAAAATATAATTTATTCATTTAACCATGAGAAGACATTTTAGTTGCTATGGTTATTTTTCCCTAACATTTTGTTGTGAAATTTTTCACACATATAACAGAGTTTGAAGAATTTCAGTGTACACGTCTATATTTACCACCTACTTTCTGCCTTTATTTTACTATATTTGCTTTATCACGTGCCATTTCTGTCTGTCCATCTCTTTTAATTCATTAATCTGCTCTATTTTCAGTACATTTCCAAGTAAATTATAATATCAGCATACAGCATGATTATCTACCAGAGTTAATCTTAAATTGAGACAATTCTACAAGGTATTCCTTGATCCTGAAAGCCAAGAGCTTTGTTGACTTTTGTTTCCAAATTTTATTTTAGTTACAGAACTCTTCGCTTTATTTTTTTGGCTGCACCGTGCAGCATGTGGAACTTCCCTGACTAGGGACTGAACCCGTGCCCTCTGCAGTAGAAATCCAGAATCTTAACCTCTGGACCACCAGGAAGTCCCAGAACTTTGCTTTCTACAGGGAATTGTTTTAAGAACTTTTTGCATGAAGATGTGCTTATCCATGTATCAAGTATTATAAAGTTTGAGTAATGTTGATCAGATCCTTTTTTCCCACATAAGGAGATAATAAGATTATAAATATGCAGCTATATTGATCTTAACAAATACTGCCAGATGGATGGCTTGGATATATTTTGCTGACAGCTTCATGCTCTGAACTAAAAAATGCTCTGAGCTATCAAAGATAATTATTTATTTTAATAAAATGGTAGAATGAGGAAATTACTGCCAATAGCTTGTTTATTTTAAATATGTACATTTCCATAGAAGTGAAGAAGGCTGATGTAAAGTGATTTGTGTCACCAGATAAATAGAGATAGAAGCAAACTCTCTTCAGACTTAATTATATTTTCTGAAATAACACATGTTCAATTGTTAAAGGAGTATTTTCAGGGGACTCCCTCAAAGTATATTTACTGAAAACAAAAGTAGGAAAATCTATCCAAGAATGTATTTGCTTTCAATTAAAAATTGGTCTTCTAAATATTAAATTTGTAGCCCATCTGCTTCTGTTTAAACTGGAATCTAATTTGGAAAAGTGTGATGACTTTGTGAGTTTTTAATGATAATGAAAGCAAAACAGAAAATTGTTTTATCATATAATAGAGGTCATAATTATCCTAGAGGACTTTTGAAATGTCTGCCGAACTACAAAGTCTAAGAAAACCTATTTAAGTGCCCTGGGGTCTTTTCCCAAAATGAAAATGGTTGCTCATCAGATTGTCTCTCTACCTGAGGTATCGGTACAGTTGGTTACTCAGTGAGTGTGGGTTGATTTTAATCAGCATGTTCTCCACTTCCATTTAAATTTTTTTTTTTACAAGTGGTATGTAACTAAGTTTATATTTATAGATGTTTTATGACTGAGGACAGGATCAGTGAATTTGCTGGATAATAATATTTGCTACTATTTATTGAGCTCTTACCATGTTCCAGGTTAGGATTACAGGGTGAGAGTTACTTGATGCAGCAAAGGAATCTGAAAGGTCAGATTGAATTTATTTAATAATATGAAAGCTGCTGTTCATTGAGCTCTTCCTTTGTGCTAGAAGTCGAAGTGGACATTTTGTTGTATTTCGGATCCTCCTGCGCTGTCTTTGCAGTGAAGGGTCGTAATAACAGGGGTCTGTCCAGGAGGCCCAGTACTGGAGCGGGTCCTGAGCTGTTTCTGCTGAGCAACACCGTCTCTAATTCTCAGGTGCTTTTTGTTTAGGATAATTGATTCTGCCGGTCAACAGTGCTTTCTTCCCAATTCTCCCACCCACGGCAGTTAGGATGAATTTTGTTCAGTAAGGCTTTAGACCAATTTGGGAAAAAGTCTGGCTCAGTAATACTCAGTCTTAAATGACTGCTGTGTCATTTCCTTGAAGTAGCTTGGATTTACAGTTTCCTTTTATTTGTTGTGATAGATTGCTCCAGTCAACTTATAAACTGTTAGGCTGATTCAAAGGTTGAGGGTAGGGCTTAGAAGTAAATGGGGAGGAGGAGGTTTCATTAGCCTTTCCCTAAATTATTGCTATAATCTCCCTTCATGAAGTTTATTATAAATGATTGATTAACTATAGACAAGATTGTTGCTAAGAAAACTAGTTTCTTTAGAGTCATGTTATTCTGCTTTATTGGAAATGAGTTAACTAAGCCTCTAACTTTATAGGGCTGTTGCCCTCTTTGGTTCCCAGCCATTTCTAACATTCATTTCCTGGCTGACGGTACTCAGAATATTTAATGTAGCTTTCTGTTTGGTATTGGACTGCCTCTTAAACAGTTTCTTTTTTACTTTCTTTGAATCGATGATCCCCTGAATGAGAAGCATCTTTGGTTCTCCAACTCTGCCGACGTCATCTCTCACGGCTAGTCTTAAAAGGCTAGATCAGTGAAACTAAGTGTGCCTTTGGTTTTGGGGTTTTAGTGAGATGGTATTTGAGTTTCCATTCTGTGTTTAATCTCAACCAAGGTGTTCTAAGTGTGTCTCATTAATTAGGAAAAGGTGTTGGAAATAGGTCTTTTCTGGGAAGGGAGTGAGCAGATAATGCTGCTTAAGTGGTTACTGTATTAGCTCCTCTCAGGCAGGAGCTTTGGGATCTACCTAGATCTTGTCTAATTCTCATTTTTTTCTTTTTTGAAGTCCATGCTTTCTATAGATTAACATTAACTGAGGCATGAATTTTCTACCCTTGCAGATTCCATCCTGATACAAATAGGGCCACTGTCTGCCATTGCCATTGTGATTTGGTACAAAATGCTAGGCGGTCCTTTCCTCTGTTAGCAGAGAATCTATATGTAATAATAAGTCTGATTATTCTTGGAGGCTTATGTTCTTTGTTGCACAATTTAACCTGCTCATTGAAGCTCCATGACACTTTACCTAGATGACAGTCAAATATGGTCAGGTAAATGAGTTTCCTTTTGGTTTGCAGTAGAATGAATCTTTAGAGTCTGGAACAGTCTGGTTCAGGGAACTATTTTTCCCTGTTAACTCAGAATTTATTAAACACCAAACAAAAAAGAATAAAGTAAAAAAAAATTTTTTGGAGGAGATTAGGTTGCTTTTAAGTTTGCTACAGTCTTTTTTTTCCCCTGTTACAAGGGATATGAGAGCTTAGTTCCCCAACCAGGGATCAGATCCATGCCCCCTGCAGTGAAAGTGTGGACTCTTAACCCCTGGACCCCCAGGAAAGTCCTGTATATTTTTTTCTTTCTCAAATAATGTATCTTAAACATGATTTTAGTATTATAATGTTGGTTACTGTGTACCCTAAGAAAGTGATGTTTAACAGCTGACTTTGGTGTGACATTTTTACAAGCATTTCACCTACATTACCAGTTAATCTACCCAGGAATAATATGATTATGGTTTATTAATCATATGAAACTGGTGGCAGTAACCCTGTTTAACATATTAAAAGGTTGAGCCTACAGAGTAAGTTGCTCAGGGTGATTCAGCTTAGCACCAAAGTTGGGACCCAGACTCTGAGCCCCTGTCGAGCTTTCTTGGCCACTCCTTCTGGGTTGGCCTGCCCTCAACGCCTTGAGGGTGCACTATCCTTTGTTTACCAAATAAAATTCTGAGCTGTAATCAAGCTGTTAAAAAAAAAAAGTTTTCTGTACCTCACCCAAACAGCCCTGTAATAGCTAGTCTGCCCTTATCCTACAGCAGTGTCTTGCAGCCAAGGTGCCTTTTATGTTTTGTTGTGTCTTCTTTAGTGATGAGGTAATGTGTATTACAAATGATGTTACCACTAATTAAAATGCTACTGTAAATTATTTATTTAAATTTGTGTCGGGTTCAAGGTTGTTCCTATACGAATGTGGAGTCTGTGAGGACAGGAACTTGTGTACTCTCTCCCTGGTGCCCAGAATAGTGCCTACAGTGTAGTAGGTGTTCAGGAATTACTTGTTGAGTGAATACAACAGTGAGTTTAATTCACTCTCTTGCATTCTAGTGTGTTTCTTGAGTGGGAAAGAAAGGGAGTTGGGCTTAACCTATAGTCTTCTCTGCTGCTTCTTGGCATGAGTGCTATAAACATACACTGATAATAACCATGATGGCTTTGGAAATGGTTGGAGATTTAAAGAAAAAGTTTGCTCATGGAAATGTGAATGTGTCTGTGAATCTCAGCTATCACTTATGTGTGTTGAGACATTTGAAATCCAGGTGGTTGTAGGCTGCTCCCCCCACCCCCATTTTCCTTTCTGTTAAGTTGTTGGCAGTTGTTCTCACTATTAATTGCAGGTGCTTTATTCCATTTAAATTTTTTAAAAATTAATTAATTTGGCTGTGCTAAGTGTTAGTTGCAGCACGTGGGACCTTTCGTTGAAATGTGTGAATTCCTAGTGAAGGCATGTGGGATCTAGTTCTCCAACCAGGGATCAAACCCAGGGCTCCTGCATTGGGAGCACGGAGTCCCAGCCACTGGACCACCAGGGAAATCCCCCATTTTAGTTTTTTAACTTCAAGTTTGGGCTGGAGAACCAAACCTACCAAAAGCAGTCAGCATAGATTTAGATGGGCTTGGATCGAAGAAAGCCCCATTGATCAAAGGCACGGGCTCTGTTAGGTGGCCTTAGACACCTGTTTGGGCTCTGCACAGGCCTTTTTGGTTTCCATTCATGCTAGTCTTTGAATGGGTAAGGTTGTGGAACAGTAGGGTTCTAGATTGGAAAATTGTTAGTGTAGTATACTATTTACAGAAAGAACTTGGGTTGTTAAAATACTGTAGAACATTAGAACTCATGATTTTATTTCTGAAATTAGTTGGACAGCAAAGCTACTTTTATTCCTTATTAATCACAGTAGCAGTATGAAATTGAAATGAGCAACATTAAAATTATTTTATGTTGTAAGAAGGCAAAAAGCATCTCAAGGTAAGGAGTTCTGTTTGTTACTATTGGCCATTTAAAGAGGAGCCGCTAGGTAAATGAGACTTGGGAGTTTGAGAGTTAAACTCTTATGTTTCCTGAAATCCAGCTCTAGAGAATGATGACGATGTTAGATTCACTAGAGGGAATGTGTTGTTTCGTATTTTGCAGTTTAACATAAGAATACTTGTGTACAGAGTGCCTTTTTGTAAATTTTCCCATGTAATTGCATTTGCATCATCAAGCATATGGTAAGGACATTTATGCCCTAAAGTATTTAACCAGTAGTTAAAAGAGGGGGGCTGCAAATTTAAAAATCAGACTTGTGTGGTTGGAAAATATTTTATGTCCAGATCCTTTTTTCCCTTTTCGGCCACACCATGCAGCTTGCAGGATCTTATATCCCCGGTGAGCAATCGATTGAGCCCGTGCCCTAGGCACTGAAACAGTGGAGCCCCAACTGCCAGACCGCCAGGGAGTTCCCTTGAGTTTCTTTTAAAAAATTAATTTCCGAGGTATTCATAGTTTGCCTAGCAGGAAGTAATTAAGACTTAAAAAGGAAATTTCTATTGTCTCTTATGTTTGTGTCTGCAAAGAGCTTTGTATCCAGTTAGTTCCGAGACAGTTGTGTATTCTAGTAGACGCTACAGTGTGCTGCTGCAAGCCTTGACTTCATGCTTTCAGAAACTTCCTTTCTTGTAAACTTTTAGTCTCCCCCAAATTTCAGCAATATATATCTTTGTTTTCAGAAAAAGATCGACTCTAGTAAAGTACCATGCTTTCTTATTTTCCAGGAGTTTCCTAACCACGTAACCTCTCAGAACTGAACCAAAACGACATTGTTGCTGAAGAACTTGTTTTTAAGGTATGCATAATTTGGCTCTATAATTTCAGGCTTGTTCATAATCTTTAATGTTTTTGAATTCTTCAGTGATTTATATGGCAAATGGCTTTTACTTCTGGCTATAATATTAGAGACACAGAAGAAACTTTATGCTGTTTGATTTCTTTTTTACTCTTGGGATTTAATTCGAAAGTAAATATAGGGAAAATTGTTGAAATAATGTAAAACCTAGCCAGCCCTACCATGCACTTTAAATGTAGAGACATGAAAACTGGCCACTGAAGTGGCATTAAACATAGCGTCTTGGTCATAGAGACTTTAGTTTGCCTTTGATTTAGAGATTTATTTAGAGATTTGCCTTTGATTTTTGCTAGACTTGGTTTTCAAGCTGGTGGGAATAATTCAGCATCATTTTCTATTGTGAATGAAAACAAATTCCATTTCTTACTGGCTGCTTTTGATTGTCTCAGCCAAAAAAGCGTGTTCAGGATTTTACAGTCCTTGATCAGGACACTGCAAAACACTGCCCTGCTTCGTGCTCTGTAGCAGTCTCCCTTTAAGAGCTGGAAGCCCATCACCATACCCTCTCTCGGAGGGGTGATTAGGAGACAAGTGAGCCCTTGCTTTCCTTGGGAATGGGGAAATCAATGCAAAAGAAACTAAGTTATACAAAGCCCAGGGAAATGGATATGTAGGCACTCATCACACTGAATTTGTAAAATGCTTTTCTTTTCAAAGAGCTGAGTAACTGTTACAGTGCCTCAGGATTCCTTCAGGGTTGTAGCTTTCAGATGACTACAACTGAGGCTTTGTCAAAGAGCCTGTACGTGGTGTTTTGGGCAAACTGAGGCAAGCAAGCAATGGATTGCCAGGAGTTGGACGTATAATTGCTATCTGTAGAACTGAAAGCTACAATTCAAAAGTTTGATCTGATTTAACATTGTTGGTTGCTACTTAGCAGCAAAGGGCTTCCCAGGTGGCTCAGTGATAAAGAATCCACCTACCAATGCAGGAGACATGGGTTCAGTCCCTGGGTTGGGAAGGTCCCCTGGAGAAGGAAATGGCAACCCACTTCAGTGTTCTTGCGTGGAGAATTACATGGTCAGAGAAGTCTGGTGGGCTGCAGTCTATGAAGTTATAAAGAGTTGGGCACAGCTGAGCACACACTTAACAGCAAGGCTGGTTTCTTAGAAACGTAAGTCTTGGCATTGGTCCGTTTTGCCTGAAGATGATGGTAAATGCTGTTGTGTTTCTAGGTAGATGGCACAGGGCTACAGTCTACAATTTCTCTTCTCTGAAAGGAAAAGCCAATTAATGGAGTTGAACCAAGCCCCTTCTTATTCAAGATATGGTGCATAGTACTACTCTTAAAAATCTCCAGTGAATCACAGATGGATATTCATTTTGATTTAAAAACATTTCCATTTTGAGAATGCCCTGGTGGTCCAGTGGTTAGAATTCCTTGCTTTCACTACTGAGGGTCCGGTTCAGTTGCTGGTCGGTGAATTATAGAAGATCCCAAAAGTTGTGCTGCATAGCCAAAAAAACATACCGACCTCTCAAACCCACTTCCGTATTTACAAAAATAATGTATTTGTGTTATTTTTAAGAGTTTCTTCTAGAAGGGAGATTGGTGGGGCAGGGAGCTCTTGATAAGGTTTCAAGCCTAGAAAAGAAAGATTTGCAACTTGCTAGGCTGCAGAAGGAAATCTTTTTTTTTCACTTTAGCATAGGGTATGGTGTGATAGCTTTTTTGCGATAAACAATAAATAATGAATTTTCTTTTAGGAAGTATTTGTTTTAAGTGGACTACCCAGTGGTTACATTTGTGTGGAAAGAAAGTTGTCCATTGCCCACGTGCCATTGGGCCAATCGTGTGAGGGGCTGCAGTCAGGCTCTTGTATTGGGTGCAAAGGTCTTGACTAGTCTGGGTTTCCAGGCATTATTTTTGGCTTACTTTATTGTCTTGCAAGTGGTTGCGCCTCAGCTTGGCTGTTTGTCCTGTGTCTTTCTCCTGGACACCAAGTACATTGCTGTCTCTCTTTTTTCCTCTTAAGTAGTTCAGTTATATTTCTTTTGAAGAACCTTTTATTGTTGTGTGATTTGATATATGGGCCTGCTGTTGAACATGATTTGCTTGACGTTGATGTTGTCTTTTTGGAAATGATTCTGTAGGATGATAATGACTGCCGTGTTTCTATGCTTTTAACCTTTGGAGTCAGTGAAGTGCTGTCTCGGGGCGGGGGGAGGTTGTAGGGGGTGGAGGATGCTGGTGGGGGGAGGTGAAGATAGAGTGAAGTGGTGGTTGGGGGAGTGAGTTCACTTGCAGAAAACTGTATAACCTCATTGCAGCTAGAAAGATGTCTGGGAGAAGGATCTTGGAAGTAACCTGTTGGATGTAAGGGAATGATGTAGGTATTTTAGGTATATTTCAAGACTTTTATAGGAAAAGTGCTTTGTTCCTTAACTTTTTGTTGTTGTTGACAAAGTTTCTCTGAGAGTGAAGCCTCTCAGAAGCTGTAGAGAACAGATTAATAGATGTACAGTTGGTTGCTTAAAGAGTTCTTGTGTCTTTGAGGAAAAGTTTAACAAGTAGTTTCTAGCAGTTGAGAAGGTACAGTCTGCCATAGAAGAGTTCACATGTAGTAGAGGCTTAATAGATTTTGTTGAATAGTGAATAAATGTATTATAAAATTGCTGTTGGTACTGCTAAAGTTCTGTTACGGTGAAGCACAGATCCTTTGTATCTGTGTACCTGTGCTATGTAAGATTTATTAAGTTGGCACAGAAGTAATTGTTGTTTCGGATCATGAATTTTAAATCATTATAACTAGGCTCAAACACATCTTTATTACTCAAAGTAGGGACCATTATAGTCAACATATTTTTGTCAATGAGAAATAAGTTAGTTTATTCCTGTAGCATAAAAATCCTTGCTTCAGGATTCAATGAACTCATTTGAAAGCATTTTGTGCCTCCTGCTGGTTGTGGAAGCGTTTTTCCCTGCAAAAAGTTCTCGAGATGCTTGAAGTGGTAGTCGTTTGGTGAAGGGTCAGGTGAATATGATGGAGGAGGCAAAACTTTGTAGCCCAATTCATTCACCTTTTGAAGTGTTGTGCGACATGCGATTGGATGTTGTGGAAAAGAATTGGGCCCTTTTTGTTGACCAATACCAGCTGCGGGCATTGCAGTTTTTGGTGCATCTCATCAGTTTGCTGAACATACTTCTCAGATGTAATGATTTTGCCAGGATTCAGAAAGCTACAGTGGATCAGCCAGGCAGCAGACCACCAAACGGTGGCCATGACCTTTCTCTGGTGCAGCTTTGGCTTTGGGAAGTGATTTGGAGCTTCTTCTCAGCCCAGCCACTGAGCTGGTCGTTGCCAGTTGTCATATAAAATGACAGCTTTTTTTAATGACACTTTTTGTTGCATGTCACAATCTGATCGAGAAATGGCTTGTTGTTGGTGTAGAGCAAGAGAAGATGACACTTCAGAACGATGATTTTTTTGTGTGATTTCTGGTCAGCCCACAAGGTACCCACTTACTGAGTTTTTTCACCCTTCCAATTTGCTTCAAATGCTCAATGGCTGTAGATAGTAGACATTGAGTTCTTTGCAACCTCTTGTGTAGTTATAAGAAGATCAGCTTTGATGATTGCTCTCAGTTGGTCATTGTCAACTTCTGATGGCCATCCACTACACTCATCTTCAAGGCTCTCACCTCCTGTGCAAAACTTCTTGAACTATCACTGCATTGTACGTTCATTAGCAATTCCTGGGCCAAATGCGTTGTTGATGTTGTGAGTTGTCACCATTGCTTTACAACTCATTTTGAACTTGAATTAAAAACTTAACTCGAATTTGCTGTTTGTTTAACATCATTTCCATAGTCTAAATATAAAATCAATCGCAAATAATGTCGTTAGCAAAAAGTGAGAAATGTGTTAAAATGATATATTAATACAACATAACCACATTTAAGGATGTATTTCCAGTATCAAATGGCAGAGTTCAACAGGGCAAAATTGCAGTTACTTTTGCACCAAACTAATAATAAAGGCAAGAAGGGGAAATACTTAGTTGCAGTGTTTTGGCTCTTAAAAGCTTGTCCAGAATTGGGATGACTTTTTTCTTTTCTTTTTCTTTCCTTCCTTCCTTTTTTTAAAAAACACATCTTGTTTGGAAACATCACTTACTACAACGGGGAATGATGTGTTGATTGCACAAAAGTATGGACACTTTATGTTATGTGTTAATCCTGTTAAAAAATGATATTAATAATAGAAATGATGTTTTCCCATAATTGCTGAAGTCGGTGTTTCATACTGCAGCAATTTAGCAGTCTGTTAGTTGAAAGGGATTAGTACTAAGCAGTACCGTAGGTGGTTCTGTAAACTGTTTCTAGAAGGATCTGCCTTTTTGTGTATTAAGTCACTCAGGATGTGTACTCGTATGGCCCAGTTTTGGTAGATTCATTGCTGAGTTAGGGATGTGCGTTTTGTTCTTGATCACTTTTTAGCACATCATGTACAATTTTTCAAAATGCTTCTATAATGTGCCCATATTCCCCTTACTGCAACCCATTAAAAAGTACTTGACACTTGTAAAGTGGAAATTGCCAGGTGAGACTGTTTTTTATTTTTTATGAGATTTTTATGTTGCCAGGCCCAAGTTAGGATCTAGGGGGACTTGGAATTAGGAATTTTTAAAAAGAGGTACCCATAACTCTTGTCATCTCACCACTCACAATGTTGTAGTCCTTTATTTGCATTCCATAAATTTAGGATTTGAGAATAGGATGAAAATGGTTTCTTGAGTTGGTATCTCAAGCTCCCTCAACTAGGGGAAAAACTCAGGAGATGAACGGTTCTCATCTGTGCTGGAGGCGAGAGGCGAGGAAACAGCACAGCACAGGCTTCACAGGCAAGAGTGTTTCCAGCCTCAGGGAAAACTGGAGTCTTTGCGTTTTAAACTTTTCAACC
The DNA here is from genome assembly GCA_006410935.1 of Redunca redunca. Lineage (NCBI taxonomy): Eukaryota > Metazoa > Chordata > Mammalia > Artiodactyla > Bovidae > Redunca > Redunca redunca. Next base: position 90,223 of record SJYQ01002503.1, read on the forward strand.
TAATTTTCCTGTGTGTGAAATTCTGTTCTTTTGTAAGAAGACTCTAATAAAGCATTTAAATCTCTTTTAAGTTCCTAATTTATCTGATGGAAAACAATGCTTAAAGACAAGTGTAAAGGAAAGTGTAAGTTTTCATTTAAGGATTTAATCTCAGGATGGTGTAGTGTTGAGCAAAGGTTCTTAATTTATGCAGAAATAATATCTCTGAAATTCTGTGATTCCCCTGAATGCTTCCATGAACTATATAAATGGCAGTAGTGAAAAGCTTTATTTATAGCTGCCTGACTTTTCTTAGGGGAAGAGCATCTGTTTGGGTAAAATATTAGCATCAGTATCTCAGAGCCTTTTGAGATGAAAATGGGATTTTCTTTTCCTTTCTGAGAATATAAGCTCCTTCTTACATTAGTAAGATTTTATTCTGTGAATGCATATATATATGCTAGAAATAGCACCCTTGCTCCTCTACCCACTGGATACCAGTAGGTTCTCCCATTTCCCAGATGCGATGGCCAAATGATGTCTCCAGGTATTGTCAGGTGTCCTTGGGGAGCAAAATTGCCTCTTTAAAACCACTTCTTTAGATTCTATTTTCAGGCTTAAAGACACATAGACAAGTTAAATTAGTAAATGCCTTAAAGTGAGTACTGTGCTGAATTTTTACTGGTCATATTACAAACTAAAAAATTTAGAGCCTTATTGGGGTTTAAAATATTTTCTGTCTGCAGTTTTGAACTACTTATTTCAACCAGTTGTTTAAAAGATACAACTCCTCCAGGTGTACCTTAGGTTAGCATTTTTGGGGCAGTCTTAATTAATATCCAGTTTGTTTCTTTTCTCAACTTCTAGCAAACCTATGAATTTATGCCTGTCACTGGAAATGCTGGCAGTGGGCCTGCCTTAGAGAAGCTAGCCAACAAAGATCCCTTTGGGCCCCACCCTTTCTAAATTTAGTTCATTCAGTCTCAGACTCTCAAGAGCCACCCAGGGCAGAGTTGGGTTTCTTCCCTGGGTCGGGAAGATCCCCTGGAGAAGGAAATGGCACCCACTCCAGTATTCTTGCCTGGAGAATCCCATGGACGAAGGAGCCTGGTGGGCTACAGTCCACGGGGTCCCAAAGAGTTGGACACAACTGAGCGACTTCACTCTCACTTTCTGGGATGCAGACAGACTCTGGAGCAAGCACTGCGCTTCTGGCTTATGTTTGGACCTGTGATCTGTGGTTGGTGTTGTGAAGTTGTGAGTACAGCTCTCAGTGGGTTTTTTTTTTTTTTTTTGCAGGGAAGGGTAGAAAAATGCCCTCAGGACAGAGCTGAGAGGGAGAGAATGAGTAAGAGCAGGAGGGGAAGATTGAGAGAGAAATACTTATATTTTGGCAGCTGATTGGACAATGCAAGGTCATAGCTGCCTTCTAAAAGGTTTTGGACTTGTTGCTTGACACTGGCAACTTGTCTACTAAGACCACCACCCAGATCTTCAGTGCATCTCCTCTGTTATTTTGTTCTGATTTCCAAAGTAGACAGTGAACAACTGTAATGTTGGAGAATTTTGTTGTGTAAGGTAGTATTTATACCTGGTCCTAACCAAAGTCATAGTTTAACCAAGGTGCTTTTGTTTCTGATTTTTGCCTTGTTTTGAGTTTTGTAGTCTTTTTTGCTCTCTGCAAAGGGCTTCCCTGGTGGCTTAGATGGTAAAGAGTCTGCCTGCAGTGTGGGAGACCAGGATTTGATCCCTGGGCCAGGAAGATCTCCTGGAGAAGGAAACGGCAACCCGCTCCAGTATTCTTGCCTGGAAAATCTCCACACAGGAGCCTGGCAGGCTACAGTCCATGGGGTCATAGAGAGTCGGACATGACGAGCAACTTCACTTTTTCACTTTGCTCTCCACAAGGGAGGGTGTTCCAAGACTTCAAGTAACTTTTCTGGTCATTCATCTGTTTGTAGAGGTTTGGCTTTAATTAAAAATCATTTTGAGACTTAAAAAAAAAATGAAAGTAACAAAAATTACTTTATAGTAGAACTTCTAATTTGTTTGCTGGTTTCTGCCTTGCTTGGCTTTTTCTGTTCTTTGTTGCTTAATGGTTATTTTTGAGTAGTTTTGATTTGGTTAAACATTTTCAGCTTTTTGAACGATGGCCATGAAAATGAGCAGAACTGTCCTTATTTTTGACTAGTGAAGAAATTTAAATGTATTTAGAATTAATACCTTTGGAACTTACAAGATACAGTAAAAATCTTCTCTGCTCCCCCCACAAGCCACACTAGTAAAATCGTCAGCCTGAAATCTGTTCCTCTCTTCTGCATCTTCTCCACTTTTGCTTTTAATAATAAACATACTTCGGAATGTTCTTTGCTATTCTGAGGATCCATGACCATGGTTGTGGGTGCAACAGTTCTTGTTTGGAATCTGTAAATAAAGGAGACTATCTCAAACAAACCTTACAGGGGAACAAAGAGGTCTCTTATCATCATAAGGAAAAAGAAATGGCAACAGTGAGGAATTCTTCTCTTTCTTCAGTCAACTTAAAGGAGAGCTCCAAAGGTGCCATTCTGAGCACATGGCCAAAAAACGGAAGCATTGTTTACATTCACCAGTAATGGTGTTACAGACCCAGTTTACTTTCAGTTTCTTATCATTTTGAGCCCAGAAACCTTTACCATATCCCATATTCAGTGGAAAAACCTCTTCATGTTTTTCATTTGATTTTTTAATGTAGGCTATAGTCAACAATAAGTATTATTATACCCTGCTGATTCTCTTTGTAAAATGAACATGCAGGGTATGTGGGTATTGTAAGTCATTTTAAAACACTGTGGGAAAAAATAACACTGAGAAATTCATAAAGCTAGTGAATCTTACTGTACATCACAGTTACAGACTAAACGGGCTGTTTTCATACTTGAGTAGGTGACACCAGTTTTTGACTGAATATTGGCAATTACATATCTCTTCTATAATTTATCTTTTTATTTTCTTTCCCTTACAACTTTCAGGTAGAACTTTAGACTTCATAGCACTGAATTAACCTGCACTGAAAGCTGTTTACCTGCAGTTGTTCACTTTTGTTGAAAGTGACCATGTCTCAAGTTCAAGTGCAAGTTCAGAACCCATCTGCTGCTCTCTCAGGGAGCCAAATACTGAACAAGAACCAGTCTCTTCTCTCACAGCCTTTGATGAGTATTCCTTCTACTGCTAGCTCTCTGCCCTCTGAAAATGCAGGTAGACCTATTCAAAACTCTGCTTTACCCTCTGCATCTATTACATCCACCAGTGCAGCTGCAGGTAAGCGTATGATCCAAGTGTCTTCTGTTTCAAATGTTTTCTTAGCCTGTTTTCTGACCTGATAAGTAGATTGCAGATACAGGGAGCTCTTGCACATTTACCTTTAAGAAGCAGGAGGAAGTTTACCGCCCACACTTCTTTATTTATACCAGATATAAAACACACTTGATGATATACTGGCTTGATAGAGACCTTTTACAGACTAATTTCAAAGTGTAAGGAAGAAAATTAGAAACCAAACTATAAAGCCTATTCTGTTACAAACTGGTATCTGGCAGAAAAAAATTGAGCAATAAATACCACTTTGGATATTCATTGTTATATGGGAAAATTCTGCTGTTAAAATGATTTCCCAGAACTGATTTGTAGATGTACTTACCCTTTTTGGAGGTCTGTAAGATTTATCCCAAGCAAGGGGACAGCCAGATTTTGGGACACAAAAGAATGTGTTGGCATTTGCTAATTTTTATTTTGACTAAGTAAGTTTAAGTTGCCATCCAGAGGTAGTTGAGAAATCACAGTGAGGGCCAATGAGAAATTGAACAAAGCAGCAGAGATGTTTAAAGGAAACCCTCAAATTTGAATATTAGGAAAACAAAAATGAAAAATATCCATGGATTAGAAAAGACTTGCAATCCCTGGGGAAATAACCCTTAAAAACAATATTCTGCTCCCCAAGTCTCCTGCTCTCCTCATCCCAAGTTGCAAAGCCAGTTAAAGGGAGTGTCAGCATGGGTGTCTCTGTACTGGAGTCACCTTGTAATAAACTCTTCTCAGCCCTTAGTGCCTGACATCTCCCTTGCATTTCCTCCTCTGTCCTCTCATTTCCTTTACTGTGTATCTCTCTCAGAGTTTTAGCTTGTCCCACTCTCGGCTGCACACACTCTATCACGCTGCTACCTCTAGACTTCCTTGGACCAGCTCACCAGATGCCGTTCTTGACTTGTCATAGTCCCCTAGAGGTTCAGTGTTCCCCATATTTGCCATTTGAATACCATCTTAATAGGAAATGGCACGGACTAGTTCAGTCCTCTGGGATTTAATTGCTTTCTCTTCTAATGTGTTCTTATATCCACGTTTTGTTGACTTTATAAAACTCCCGCCCTCCAAGACCATTTTATTTTACTTACCTAATTATTAAAGATAGGTAAAGTCTGAGGATGGCAGCCTCTGAAGATAAGATGAGAAGATGCCCCAGGAAGGAGAAGTTAGCTATTTGGAAAAAGACAGTCGTTTGAGAAATGGTATTGGCATATTGCGTTCTGTGAAATAATGAACAGGGTACAGCTGACAGCTGTTGTAGTAACCAATGTGTGTATGTGTCTCTGCTCAAGAGACCTCCTTGTTATTTCCTTGGTTATAATAGCAGCCCTTCATCCGATTTCAGATCTTGCGTGCTTGCCATGGTTTAGTTATTCCTCTCACTTCTATTCTCTCTCTTTTGAAGACACACCCCTTCCTAGGTAACCTGACTTCAACTGGTTCAGAAAAGATCCCAGCTGTGTCTTCAGATATGTGCCCTCAGTGTGGTTTGCAGTCTTGCATCGCTGTTGCTCTAAATCATTAGACGTGGCGTTGGTTTTCCCTCTCTTCATAGCCCTGGAGAGCCGCCGTCTCTTAACACTGCTAGTTGACGTCAACGCTCTCACATTATTTTTCAGTTCCTCCTAACATGGCACACCCTAAAGAGAAAACCCCAATGTGTCTTGTGAATGAGTTAGCCCGTTTCAACAAGATTCAGCCTGAGTATAAGCTTTTGCGTGAGCAAGGTCCAGCTCACTGTAAGGTAAATATTGTCCATACTGCTTGTGCATTTATAACCCACTAGGAATGTTCTCTTTCTTTTCATACAGTTGCAAGTGGTGCGGTGATTCAAAACACATTTGAAACTGCTGAGGTTGTTTTAAAGAGGTGCATAAGTACAGATTTTGGGCGAGTCACTTCTTTTTTCCATCCTTACAGAGTGGGTCAAACAAAAGAGATGCTTCTCTGGGGGATATTTGGCTTTTAAAACTTCAGTTAGCATGTGGTTGTTTAGGATTCTGAATCAAGACAAATCCCAAGCACCTGTGAATGGTTTCCTATGAGTTTTCTGGGCTCTGGGCCTCCTGGCTGCAGCCTCCGTCTGGCTCCTTTCCTGTTCGTTTACACGTGCATAGGTACCTTAGGTCTGGGCAGGGCAGGCAGAGGAGGTGAATGGGAAATCAGTGTTGCTTCTTGTTCAGAATCAGATACAGGGTTTGAATGTGAGAGGTAGAAATTAATCTCCCTGTGAGTATATGGAATTATCTCTGATTTTAGGTACCCTTGTCACTCTCATGTTAGAGGATGAAAGACTGACAGTAATTTGAATTTTTACTACTTGTTATTCAGGAGTTTTAAGCTTGCTTGATATCTGTGCTAATGTGCTTGGACCCTAAATGTTTGTGTATCTGGCTTTATCTTTTGCAACTACAGTATGAGAGATAAAGAATTAGGTCTATTTCTGATTCTAGCCTTCAAGTAAGATAATACAGTTTTATAAGGAAGAGTTGTTCGTCTCTTTGTGCCTCAGTTTTCCTGACGTTGAAACCTCAAACCTTGAATGATACCAAGTTTCTCTTTTTTCTTGGACTAAAAGTAGCATCGACCACAGTCATGAACAGGCCCCATAGGGTAGCGCATTTTGGTTAGTTGCTTTGGAGTCAGGCAGATCTGGGTTTGAATCTTAGCTTCTTACTAACTTGGTGACCTTGTGCAGGTTACTACTTTTTTTGAAACTCCGTTTCCTCATCTGTAAAATGGAGATAATAGTACCTACCAAATAGGTCTGTTGTGAGAAGATATGTCAAAGTGTGGAGCGCAGTGTCTGGCATGTAGTAAATGCTTGAGAAATGGTAGCTATTACAATTAAGCAATTATACATTTAAGAAAAACAGAAGTTTCCCACTCATGAAGGTAGTTTCAATATTATTCTAAAGCATGGTTATATTTGAAATATTTCTTTACTTTTAGAAGGCAATTAGCCAATTCTTTGGTAACTGTTCTGTTTCTTCTATAGGATTTTTTTTGCAGATCTTAACTTTGGGATTCCCTTTATTAACTGTTTTTGGTATTTTTGGAAATATGTATGTCTCACTTGAACTTTGGTACCTTTTAGGTAATTTGGCTGTGTGTTCAGTCTGTAGCTGCCTTTTTTTTTTTTTTTTTTTTT
>SJYQ01002503.1:96699-118949 GCA_006410935.1 Redunca redunca
TTTTTTTTTTTTTTTTTCCTACAAGTTGTTCAAAGAGAAAAATTTATTCCCTCCTAAATAATTATTAGACTATTTAAAAAGTCAGAGGTCTGGTGTACTTTTAATTCTGTCTGAACCGAGATCTAACCTCACCACTGCCCCTCCACACAGAAGGCAGCAGCGTGGCAGCAGCGCCATCGGGACAGTCGTGGAGAAGGGCAAGACTGACCGTGAAATTAACTCTCTTCTGTCTTATAGCGTTTTCCCCCTTTGAGGTCTTTTCATGAAAGGATCACGAAAATGACTGAGGGGTTGCACAGTGTTGCAGGCTGCTTCTGCTGTCTGACTTCTCGTGCTAGCCAGGGTTTTGCATTCATGCTATCGGTGCTTTAATGAGTAACTTTATGAACTGCAACATAAATACAGGAGACCCCTAATATTTCAAGGGGGGTGAAGGATTCTTTAATTTTTCGCCCTTTAGTGGAAGTTGTGCACTGAGGGAATCCTGAAGTTAAGACCTACAAGAAAAATCAGCTCTAAAGGCGAGTTGGCCCCATCCCTTGAGGCACCAAATTTAAATGACCTGGACATACTCAAATCACCATTTCTCATGTGAATTATTTGTAAGTGAAATAAAGTGATAGATTCCGTGATAAAGAAAATCAGAAGAATGAAAGCTCCAAAGTAGTGAACCTCAACCATTGAAGTGCATCAGAATGACTTTGGGAGCATATTAAAAATACACAGGCTCAGGCCTCCCCTCATGCTGTTCTTTTCAGTCAAAACTCATGGCACGTGTATTTTACCAGGCTTCCTGGGTTATTCTTCAGATGTACACAAGTGTTAAAGAATCACTGCGCTGTGGTGGGTCCTAGTGTTTTTTGGATGAATTATTTGTCCAATTCTGATGGGATTAACATAACCTAACTTTGCGAATAGAGCGTGCACACAAGTTCCCTTTATACTTAAAAAGGAAAAAAAGAGGCTTGTCATTGTCCGCAGTTGTTAAAGGCAAAATTAGCTCTTTTGAATGCCTCCTTAGAATTGAGTTCAGAAATGTTGTTAGATCTTTGCTTGCAGTGAATCTCATCTTCTGAAAGCGGGGGCAGTGTCTGAATAGTACAGTCTTAGGAAAGTAAAAGGTAGCGTTGTAATAATGACATTCCCAAATTCATTTGAGGTTTTGGCCTAATGAGATTGTATTCAGACAAGAATCAGTGAACAAATTACAACAAATGCGGTCTTCATTTGTATGAGGTATTATTATGTGTCTAAATTAAGCTTGCTAAACTTCTTCCATGAGAAGAAATGGGAAGACAGTTTTTATTTGGATGGTTTCCAGATAATTAGCATTTAATATTTTAATATGTAAGAGAACAGTTTTTAATTTCTGTACTTATACCCATCTTTCAAAAGATGTTTTTTCATGGAGTGCTATGCAGTACAAGTCGATGATGTATGTATCTTTTCATGTTCTAGAAACAGTGAAAAGGGGGATGAAGGGATAAATTACAAAGATAATGACCAGGCCTTTTAAACCATGACCATAATTATGTTCAAGGTCCAAGTGACATATTTCAGTCAACATCAGGTTTCCTGAATTGAGAGCTCACAATTCTCATTTGTAGGTGTTTACAGTTCAGCTAACACTTGGAGATCAGCACTGGGAAGCTGAAGGAACTAGTATTAAAAAAGCCCAACACACAGCTGCTGCCAAAGCTTTGGAAGGAACAAAATTTCCTAAACCTATAGTCCGCCCTTTTCGTAGCGAAGGAAGAAATCCAGGTATTATGCGTGGGCCAAGACAGGTTCCTTTCAAAAGTGTGTCTAGAGGTATCCGTTTAGAATGTATATGAATTCTTTCTTAACTGACTTGTTGATTTTGAAAGCACAGAGTCTGCACTACCAGTGGCAAATGCTTATCTTTCTGGAATCTTAACCTCACTCTAAAGCAGTGGTTCCCAGTCTACAGCCCCTCGATGCCTGATGATCTGGAGAGGTGGTCACGGGAGGCGGGGAATGTCACCAAACGATTTCAGAGACTTTCGGAAAAGCTTAATGAAAGGAATCTTTTTTTTTTCTTTTGATAAGGGTTGTATAGATTGTGAGAATGTGGGTTTTATTTAAAATCACTTCAACTTTGTGTGGTAATATTGATTATAACATGTTGATTGTAACCCCGATTGTCAGTTTTACATCTGTTGATTATTAACAAAAATGAGAAAATAGATATTTATTTCTTAAATTCAGATTAATAGATATCTCTTCAGGCAAGGGTCCCAGTTGGGGAGAATACTGTTAAAGAGGAGTGTCCTGTGAAAGCTTGGGGACCACCGACCTGGCAGCTGTGGGTAGTAGTGGCTGTTTAAGGAGAGTCACCTCTCAAGTGTATGAAGTCACCCGGGCCCTTCGCTTGCAGGAACGATCTGGGAAGGCCTCGGCCATGCCTTTCTCTTCTTTTCGCTTTCTCTCTGGGATCTTTGTTTCACATTTATCCTCTACTGCAGATAAATTTTGTGGGTCAGAGCTGCTCTTACTTAAAACACAACTATTGGAATTGTGTAAAAAATATAGTTCATATGTTAGCTAAGAAAGAAAAAAAAAGAGCCTAATTATTCATGTGACCCTCTGACTTTGCAGACTCAAAGGTATTCTTATAAGTTTCATTTATGCACTAGATTAGTGAAACCAGTTATGGTGCAGAATCAATTCATTTTTATTTTCCTCTACCTACATCCTAAAGAAGCATTTTCAAGTGGGTTTTGTGTGCATTTCAATTGAGCTTTGCCATTGATAGTGTTGTTCTGTGTTTGATATGAAGCTGTTGATTTTAAATGTGATTGTGCACTGATGCTAATCTTTCCAGGTCCGATCTTTCCAGGTTGGTTTTCTTTTTAAATGATTTTTAAAGGTTTATGAATTGGATGAACTTAGAAGGGGGAAAAAGAGAAGGATGAATGATGAGTATTTTCTAAAATTGATAATTTTGAGGTAACCTAAGATATACTATTCCTGTTGTATATGGAAACAGAACTCATTTTTCTAACAAGTATTACCACAAATCAAATCCCATTATAAATATTAAGAAGGAAAACACCTAACTATTTTGTGGGTCTCATCTGACTTCTCCAGATAGAATTTATAGTCTTCTCCTCGAATTTATAGTCTTCTCCTCGGCGATTCTGCACCTTCCTTACAGCACACATAATGTTGTATCAGAGTTCTTGAAGTGTGTCTTGTGTTCTCTGGACTCCTTTGGGACAAGAATTGTGTTTCTCAAGCTCAGCACAGTGCTTTGCCTCCAATTAGTACTGAATTGTCCTATCTATGAAATAATGTGTATGGATGTCCTTCTAAGTGTAAGCCAGTCAGTACAACCAGAGTTATATTGGTTGAGTATTGCCAAACAATGAAATTTTGGACAGTCGTGTGGGATCTTTTAATCATGAAATTTGATGTGTATTGGAACCTATTTCTGACAACTGATTCTCACTGCTAACATCTTATGTTACATTGCTGCTCCTCAGTAGCCGTTACTGTATATTTTGTGCTGTTGATTGTGTATTAATACTTACAAATCACAGCAGATTCTTGGATTTCCTGACCTGATGCCTAGCAGTGAAGTACTTAGAGCCCTTCATGAAATGCATCATGAGTCCATTAGTAGAAAGCATGCTATTCTTTTTGATTTTAGTGAGTGTCATTTTCATTTCAGGAAAAAAAGTTCTTTGTTTTGATTCTGTGTTGCAGAAAGCATAACCCCTACTGTAGAGCTAAATGCACTGTGCATGAAACTTGGAAAAAAACCAATGTATAAGCCTGTCGACCCTTACTCTCGGATGCAGTCCACCTATAACTACAACATGAGAGGAGGTGCTTATCCCCCAAGGTACGTGTCTGTTTTGTTGTAAATCCAGGTGAAAGTATATTTGCTCTTTCATGTAGAATAGTAAGATGTATAGATAGTAGAATGCATAATGGTCTGGTCCCCTTTGGGCTGCCAAAGGCCTCCGTCAGTCTGAATTGTCCTGGTGTCACTGGAACTGCATTTTGATGCTCTTCGAACTCCTGTCATTGGAAAGGTCTTGGGCACATTCCTCACAAGCAGTACAGCTCGAGCCCCAAGCAATCTGGTTAAAGATCACCCGTGTAACTGCTTTGTGCACCTGAGTCATATTTGAACATGATTCCTGCGACACCACAATTCTCAGCCTTCAGATATCTTGATTATTGTTTACTGGGTACTTTTTGACTTTTGAACTTACTTATGTGCTTTGTAAATAGCCTTGGTATACAGGTGCAATGCAATATTAGTTGAAATCTGAAAGTGCCATGCATTTAAAACCTTCTGCTCAAGGTCTTAAGACACTAGTGGAGAGATTGGTAATCAAAACAGGAGGTCTTCATTTCCCTGCCCTACTGTGGGGTGGTAGTGGGGTGGTAGTGAGGTGGAGGCCAAAGCCATTTTAAAAATAGAAACCAGGCTCTAGGCTGTTGGGATTTCTAGAAATGTGGGTCCAATCAATTAGTTTAAATATAAATGGATCCAATTGTCTAATTGAAAAACACAAGAGTGGACAACTGAATTTAAAGAAACAAAAGACCCAGCTATATGCAGTCTATAAAAGACTTCTGCAGTTTCAGGAGCACACAAACTTTATTCCATACAAATGGAAACTGAAAGAAAGAAGAAATAGCTATATTTATATCAGACAAAATAAAGACTAAAAGACTTTGGTTAAAAAATTCCCATTCTTTTCTGGAGACATGAGAGTGTGAATTTCAGGTATGAGAAAGTAGAGCAAGTTAGATCTTCTTTCTCAACCAAAGTCTAATCCGGTTCAGGTTTTGTAAGTGTGGGTTAGCTTTATACGTTGAACCCATGTAATTTGTAGGCCAATTTATTTTGTGAAATGTAAATAGTGTTTGCTCATTCTGTGTGGCAATTCTAATCGAGCATACACATATGAAATCTCTGGATGTGCTGATGAGGACTCATTATTGGCGAGCAAACACTGCTGTAATTAGAACCTGTGATGAAGGAAATACCTGAAATTTGTCAGAGATGGTATGGTGACTTATCTGAGACTAATTTTCCTAATCCCCTTCTATTTTTAGGTACTTTTACCCATTTCCAGTCCCACCTTTAGTTTATCAAGTTGAACTTTCTGTGGGAGGACAGCAATTTAATGGGAAAGGAAAGACGAGACAGGCTGCAAAACACGATGCTGCTGCGAAAGCCCTGAGGATCCTGCAGAGCGAGCCCCCCCCTGAGAGGCTGGAGGTGAGGCTGAGCCGCGGCCCCTGGAGCTTGGGCTGGAGTGGGAGGGTGGTAGGGAGACATGCTTCAGGTTGGTTTTTTAAGAGGATGCATTGAGAACTGTGCTTAATGTTTGTTGCTAGATAACATACAAGCTCTGGTACCCTGAGGGTTTCTTGCCTTTCTTGCTCCTCCACCCACCTTGGAAATTTTAGCAGGAAAGTCAGGTGCCTTCTTGTGCACTCAGTGGCGTGGTTCTGAACATGTTAGAAGGAGTGTGACTCACCTGAGTGGTGAAGAGCACGCGATGAACTAACTCTTTGATGCTGAACATTATTCTTGTCGTAATCTGTGTTTTATGGTACCAGGTTAGGGGATTTTCTGAAGCCATTTTGACCAGATGTTTTCTTTATTATCTTGAAATGCCTGTTAACCATTTGTGCTTAACGAACTGTCCCAAGACTTGGTGGCTTAAACACCTCCAGGCCTTTATCCTGCTCACAAGCCTGTGGTCCAGGGAGAGCGTGGCGTGGAGACCTCATCTCTGCTGCGCAGCTCGCACCGATGTGGCGCCGCAGGGCTGGAGGGTCTCTTCCGAGGCGGCGCTCTCGCTGGTTGACTGTGTGTCGTCTGTGATCAAGGAGGGGGTGTTGGTCCTGCAACCTTGTTTCCCCTCCTCTGTGGCTTGAGCAGAGACTCTCTATACACCCTCACGGTATGGTGGCTCGGTCCCAGGAGGGCACATTCTGGGAGACAGGAGGTGGAAGCTGCCACCAGTCTCAGAGCCCTGGCCTAGAATTCAGCCCAGCACCACTTCTGCCGTATCCTGTAGGTCAAACAGGCGGGGAGCCCAGACTCAAGAAGGGGCTACAGGAGCTCACTTTTATTTATTGACTTATTTTTGTATTGAGATAAAATTCACATAATTTCATAGTTTTAACTTTTGTAAGTATACAGGTCAGTGACCATTGGTACATTCGCAATGTTGAGAACCCCACTTTGGATGAGAGGAGTATCAAAGAATTGGAGACCTATTTTTTTTTATTTTTGGTTACAGCATGCAGCTTGTGGGATTGTTCCCCAACCAGGGATCCAGCCCAGGCCCTGGGCAGTGAGACTCCGGAGCCCTGTCCACTGGACCCCCGGGGAATCCCCTGGGGGCTGAGTTTTAAAATGATCATGATAGGTATAGGATGTTGTGACTAAATAGAAATATATGTTTTAGAACATCACTAAGTCATCACTAAAATGACTCCATGTTATTGCACGGCCAAAGCATTAGTGGCTGGCTCTGATAAAGCAGTTGGATCACCAAAGGTCCAGGAGAGCCCACTGAGTAGAAAACGTTGTGATTTCATGGTTCTGTTTATCACAGCGTGAAATGCCTCCTGAACATATCCCTTGGAAGCATTTGACTTTTCTTGCTCGAGAAACAAGTTCTCAAACAATCAGAAGATCTTGCACAGAACGTTGGGCCAAATGGGTGATGATAGGTATGAAGTTGGGGGACCTTTGGCGGGGTGCTTGCAGAGGCCTGTTGTGTCCACCTGTCCCCTAGGGTGACCCAGCTCAGGGCAGCTCTCTGTGGCTTCATGGCTAGCTGCGTGGGAAGGTTTTTGTTTTCCTTTTGTTTCGGTGCATTTCCAGCTTGAGTGCAATCACACATTTTAACAGAGATGTTCTATTTCCAGAGTTCACTGAGGACCAAATAGAAAGGAATGGACTATAGCTTAGAAGGATTTACTGAAGTGAAAGGATGAGGTCCTTAGTGGTGAAATTTGTTAAAGTACTGAAGGTAGTGAAATCTGAGTCATTTTTGGAGGCATTGCATTTGTTGAGTTGACTTTGGTGCTAATCTAATTGGAATCAGATGGAGTAGGTATTTCTTGGTTCTTTCCAGCCAGCAGTTGTTAAACGATTACTGAACACTGGTATGTGGGCCGTCTGCTTTGAATCACTTGAAAACTTAAAAAAAAAAAAAATTCCTTGGCCTAACCCACACGATTCTAGATTCTAATGCAGTAGGCTAAGACCTATGAATCTGGCATTATTTTTTTCCCCTGGCCATGCCTCGTGCATGTGGGATCTTAGTTCCCTAACCAGGAATTGAACCCACGCTGCCTGCATTGGGAGCAGAGTCTTAACCACTGAACTGCCAGGAAAGTCTGACTTTTTATTTTTTTATTTTGTTTTTCTTTTTAACAAGCTCTTAGAGTAACTGAAACAGTCAGGGTTTGGGAATCACGGGTCCTAAATATTGTCAGTGCTTCCTAGGCAGTTTTCGGCCTTTGAATCTTCCTTGGAAGTTTGAATGCACTGTATTGCTGCAAAGAGTGACCCATCGCCCACTGAAGCAGTTGGTTGCCTCAGGCCTGAGGGCAGAGGCTAGAGCAGCGGACACCCTTTCCTTGGCTCATCTGACTTCTGTAAGCAGCTTGGTTGGGAGTCATGGGCATCATTTGTCCCCTTGTTTCCTCCTCTTTGCCCCTTTTCTAGTTCTGTGTGATTTGAAGTAGAGACAGTTCCCTTAAGAGATGGTGCAAAGACTGGCCCAAACAGTGCTTCAGAAATGACAGTTTCTTTGAAGTTGTAAAGGGCTTCCCTGGTGGCTCAGAGGTTAAAGCGTCTGCCTCCAATGCGGGAGACCTGGGTTCAATCCCTGGGTCGGGAAGATCCCCTGGAGAAGGAAATGGCAACCCACTCCAGTATTCTTGCCTGGAGAATCCCATGGATGGAGGAGTCTGGTAGGCTATAGTCCACGGAGTCGCAAAGAGTCAGACATGACTGAGCGACTTCACCTTCCTTGAAGTTGTAAGGCAAACACACTTGGCTTTCCACCTGACTGAGCTGTCGCTGGTCTACCAGGCCCTCCGGAGAGTGGGCAGCAGGGGAAGAAAGACAGTTTTAAAAGACAGCTTAATTTTTTGTTCTTAACAAGGAATGCCTGTGAACTATAACAATTTTTAACTTCAAAAAAAGAAAAAATAAATTTCCCACTTGTAGGTAGTCACTGTAAACATTTTTGTGGATATCAGGGCATATGTAAGTAAGCGCGCACACACCTATCTATTTCACAAAAATGGGATAATATTGTATGATAACCACCCCCCATCCCCCGCACTGAAGTGCTTATTATGATGTATTGATGCTATTTACTTAGAATTCCATGGAGGACTCAGTTCAGCATGCCTCTGAGCCACCTTCAGCGGCTACAGAAGGCTCCACTGTGTGAGCATACCAGTTCAGTTTTTCAACAACAGAAGCTGGATTTTTGGGTTGTTGGCAATTTTTCCTGTTATAAAATAGGTAGTGAAGAACATTGTTGTCATGAAATCTTTGTGTATGTCTGTGGTTACTTTTGTGAGCCATAGTCCTCAACGTGGAATTGCCTGGTAATGTATGTGGCCAGGTTTCCCACCAGGAAGATGGTACCTGTTTAGGCCTCTGCCAACAGGGCCTGAGGAGCCTGTTTACCCACAGCCTGCCTGGATTGGAAGTTCTCATTGTAAATAAATTGTCTGTTTTGTTCTTGATAATTTTAGCACTTGTGATTGTGTGGTGAATCAGTTCATCTTCTCTAGAGCATAGCCAATAAAGCCAGCAGTTTCCATCTGTAAGACAGGTGTAGTCTGACCCCTTGACAACAGGCCCTGAGCTTGGGCAGCCCTGCAGGTAAACAGCAGCAGTGCCCCTCCCCGGGTGAAGCTTGGTTGAATGGAGTGTCATCAAAAAGTGCAGCGAATGCCTGGATGAAAGGAGCACATATCACAAGAGCATAGAGTGTCTTGTTTAGGTTGGAGTACTGATGGTGCCCCGAGGGACGAGTCATTTAAGCTCAGGATGAAGTTGAATAAGAGAAAAGGAAAAGTACATTCCCAGCAGAGGGAGCAGCTTGTGCTTCCTGAGTTGGGAAACCAGTTCTTTTCTGTTCTGTCTATGCTGTTCCTTTCTTTTCTTTTCTCTTCTATGGCTGGTGCTAATAAAAGAGGACTTACTCAGTGTTGAGGTGTTAGGAGTAAGATCGACATAGCTACAGTGTCTGTTATAGGGAAAAACAGGAGCTAGCCTCATATGGCCATTCTTAGGGAAATAGTTAAATATAATAAATGAATACATTTATCCCAAGAGTACCAGAGTGTGGTAGATCTATTTACGCGGACCTGAAAGAAGGCTTATAAGCTGTTGAATGGGCAGGGAAGCATGGTGCAGAGCTGTCACTGCCAGGGTAGTGCTATTGTTTGAGTTAAGTAAATGCAGGTGCCAGCTCTGTGTGTGTGTGTCTGTCAATTTGGATGTGCATAGTTTCTATCTTGAAGGTTACATCAAACTTTAAAATTAGTTTTCTCTTGGTGGTAGTGCTAGAAGGCCGACTTCTTAAAATTATACTGTTTGAAGTTTTCTGTTTTTAAATACTGTGCTTAGTCACTCAGCTGTGTCTGACTCTTTGCGACCCCGTGGACTGTTGCCCGCCAGGCTCCTCTGTCCACGGAATTCTCCAGGCAAGAATACTGGAGTGGGTGGCCATGCGCTCCTCCAGGGGATCTCCCCAACCCAGGTCTCCCGTGTTGCAGGCGGATTCTTTACTGAGCCACCAGGGAAGCCCAAGAATACTGGAGTGGGTAACCTATCCCTTCTCCAGAGGAACTTCCCGACCCGGGAATCGAACTGGGGCCTCCTGCATTGCAGGCAGATTGTTTACCAGTTGAGCTACCAGGGAACCCCAGTTTTTAAATACTACTTCTGTAAAAATAAATAAATGCAGCTCTTCCTGTTCTTGAGTTCTTACCTTCACTTGAGCCAGGGATGTGTTTAAGTAGGACTAAACTAAAATTGGAGACCTTACTCTTCATTATACTATCTATACTTCACTATATACTCAAGGTCCATTGAACCCAATTTTTATTTTTGAGCTTTTTTCTAGTTCTGTAAGAATTGATATTCATGACTTTTATTCTTTTTCTAGAGGTTTAAAAGAACAAGGTAAAAATATACTTAATTTTGAAAGTAGAATGATAATTTGTCCTACAATCATGAGGGTTCTTTGGACCCTTTTATAAATGTTAACATTATGGACTCTTAATTTTCTTGTGTTTTGAAACATTTTGCTGCTTGTCATCCTACATACTATTTCAGTACTGTCATGTATTCCCAAATCTTCAATAAACAAGACTAAAATAATAAAGAAGTGAAAGAATGATGAAATCCCTCAGTGGATGATAGTCGTGAAATAATTGTCACTGTTGCATCATCTTTAATGTTCTTATTGCATTGCCTAATGCATCATATAATCTTTCAAGAAAATACAAAAGAAGACTGGAGACACCCGTCTTTTTACTCTGCTTTTAGCTTTTGTTGAACCCAGGTGAGAATTCAGAATTTTTCCATCCCTACTGGCAAACAAAAGAAAACAGATGGAGGAAGACATTTTCCTTGTTAGACCAATCAGAAGATGAATGCAGAGAGACAGACAGCAGCACTCTGGACTCCCATGGGGACAGGGAGATTGAGTGTGGATGTGATTTGGACTGGGAGTCTGCAGCTGATACCTTAGATAAGTTTGCCCAGACTCAAGAGTCTGCAAGGGGACTGTGTTTCTGTGGTGTATGAAAAAGAGATGTGCATCCTCTCCTGGTCAGTCATTCAACAGGAGGGACTTCTACCACACAGTATTTTACAAGAACTGAACCATCCTGTTTTGACTTTCTAAAAATATTTGTATGACAGACTTCTTGCATATGATGTTTAGCCACCAGAATTTTCTTGCCACTTAACATCCACAAAATAACTGGATCATGCAGAAGGAGGTGTGTGTATTGGAAGGAGATTGATGAAACAGTAATGACAAAAAGATCATTGGGCTGACCCTTCGCTTGGTGTTTATAAACCTGGAAATGAAAGCAGTTTGTAGTTATGGAGCAAAGGAGATGGCTGTTCTTCCTTCAACAGTTATGAGTCATTTTCAAAAGTAATATGTTTTGACAATATGAGTACAAGAAGAATCAGAATCATGATAGGCTGGAACCCACGGGAGTGGGTTTGAAGTCTGGCGTCGTTACTGTGGGCTGTGCTCTTAAGTTCAGGCGTGGCAGCTGGTGAGCTGTTAGTTGTGTTTAGTGTCTTTGCCTGTTTAGGGTATATTTGCCTTCATTCCTGACTACAAATCTGGAATAAAAAATTAGGTTTGTTATTTTAAATTTCTTATTAAAATCTATAATGGAATGATTTTTTGTTGTCCTTTTGTGTGTCCATTCTGTATGTTATTTGTAAAATGACTTTAAGTATAGAAAAATCTAGAGGATCCATTGGAGCCAGATGGTAAATGGTGGTGATTGTTTTTCCCTGGCATGTTCAGGGTTAAGCATGGTTCAGAGTGTTTTTGGTTTTTTTCTTTAATGTTGCCTAGATTTTATTGCTGAGCCATATACTATGGGATTGATGTTAACAGTAATTCCCACTTCATGAAGGTAAGGCTAAGGGCCCGCTACAGTTTCTTCATCTCACTGGGAATGGTATTTGTGGATTTTTTTGAGTCATTTGCTGGTCCCGCATTGTAACATTTTGTCCAATCCAGATATTAAAATTGTTTATGTAAAAGAGCAATATAATCTCTCCCAAATATATGTATATTTTTGTTTTCTCTTTTGCATTTTTATTTTACTGGCTGTTTTGTCCAATGTGCAGTTCTGTTTGAAGCAGTAGCTTCTAGCTGTGAGTCTCAACTCTGGTCGGTAGGGGACTAAAAAAAAAATATATATATATATATAGAGAGAGAGAGAGAGAGAGAGAGAGAGAGAGAGAGAGAGAGAACAGATATCCAGGCCCTACCTGCAGAAATTTGAGTTCACGTATCTGGAGCGGGGCTCTGGCATCTGTATTTGTACAGCCCCCAAGTAATTCTGATGCTGCTATGCTTGAGAAACACTGGCTGAGAGTTTAGAATTCAGTAGTAGACTTAGGTAGTTCCCTATAGACTTAGGTGGAACCTCAATATGCTAAATAGAAAAGTAAGTTCATTAGTAGAACTTGTCAGTTTGAACTTTAGAGTATTTATAAAGGCAGTCAGTGAGAATGATTTATGTGAATTTTCACAACACCAAATCACCCTATATATTGTTTTATTCCATTAAAAAACAACAACAAAAAACCCACCTGGCTGGGAAAGATCCGGTCCCATTTTAGAGTAGTGGTTAACTCTCCTGTGGGAAGGAGTGTGAGAAGGACTTCATTGTTTTCCTTATCAAAGGAAAAAAATAATGTCAGTGGTGTTTAGTGTTGCCGTTTGTTATATTCAGTAGAGTTGTGGGTTACATTGTTATCTTTGCTGTGTGTTTGAAACAGGTCATAACTAAAAGTAAAAATTAAAAGGAATTGAACTGGTAAAATGAACAAACTCAAAATTCTCGAAGCCAGGCTTCAGCAATACGTGAACTGTGAATTTCCAGTTGTTCAAGCTGGTTTTAGAAAAGGCAGAGGAACCAGAGATCAAATTGCCAACATCCGCTGGATCATGGAAAAAGCAAGAGAGTTCCAGAAAAACATCTATTTCTGCTTTATTAACTATGCCAAAGCCTTTGACTGTGTGGATCACAATACACTGTGGAAAATTCTGAAAGAGATGGGAATACCAGACCACCTGACCTGCCTCTTGAGAAACCTATATGCAGGTCAGGAAGCAACAGTTAGAACTGGACATGGAACAGACTGGTCCCAAATAGGAAAAGGAGTATGTCAAGGCTGTATATTGTCACCCTGCTTATTTAACTTTTATGCAGAGAACATCATGAGAAATGCTGGGCTGGAAGAAGCACAAGCTGGAATCAAGATTGCTGGCAGAAATATCAATCTCCTCAGATATGCAGATGACATCACCCTTATGGCAGAAAGTGAAGAGCAACTAAAAAGCCTCTTGAGGAAAGTGAAAGAGGAGAGTGAAAAAGTTGGCTTAAAGCTCCACATTCAGAAAACGAAGATCATGGCATCGGGTCCCATCACTTCATGGGAAATAGATGGGGAAACAATGGAAACAGTGTCAGACTTTATTTTTTGGGGCTCCAAAATCACTGCAGATGGTGACTGCAGTCATGAAATTAAAAGACGCTTTCTCCTTGGAAGAAAAGTTATGACCAACCTAGACAGCATGTTGAGAAGCAGAGACATTACTTTGCCAACAAAGGTCCGTCTAGTCAAGGCTATGATTTTTCCAGTGTTCATGTACGGATGGGAGAGTTGGACTGTGAAGAAAGCTGAGCACCGAAAATTGATGCTTTTGAACTGTGGTGTTGGAGAAGAGTCTTGAGAGTCCCTTGGGCTGCAAGGAGATCCAACCAGTCCATTCTGAAGATCAGCCCTGGGTGTTCTTTGGAAGGATGCTGAAGCTGAAACTCCAATACTTTGGCCACCTCATGTGAAGAGTTGACTCACTGGAAAAGACTCTGATGCTGGGAGGGACTGGGGGCAGGAGAACGGGATGACAGAGGATGAGATGGCTGGATGGCATCACCGACTCAATGGACATGAGTCTGTGTGAACTCCAGGAGTTGGTAATGGACAGGGAGGCCTGGCATGCTGTGATTCATGGGGTCACAAAGAGTCAGACACAACTGAGCAACTGAACTGAACTGAATGAACAACAAAAAAAGGAAAGTTGGGGGTACAAGTCTTAGGTCAGCAGCACCTGGTTTATTTCCAGGTTTGGTTCTGGTTGCACCAGAGGAAAACATTCTCATTGACACAGTTATTTATCATGAGAGTATGTAAATAGCTCATGTATTGTAAAAATCTCTGAACTCTTCAAATAAACAGCTGTCAACAGACGTGGTTGTGCACAAAAAGTGGCCTTAAATACATTCTCGGTGCTGTGCAGCCGTCACCACTGTCCATTTTCAAAACGCTTTCATCACGTCACACACAAACTGCGGGAGTGATGGACAGTTCAGCAGTAGCGCTGCCGTCCCTGCCCCGCCGCTGCCTTAGGCCGTGGTAAACCCCTGTCCTGCATCTGTCTCTCTGCTTACTGTTGGAGATGCCGCGTGTAAGTGCACATTTGTCTTCTGTATCTGATTTACTTCATTTATCATAATGTTTTCAAGGTTCCTTTGTGTTGTAGCCTGTTTTATAATTCCATTCTCCCCCCGCCGCACCCCATTCCTTTTTAAGACCTACCATTGTATCTGTATTTTTTTCGTCCGTTCATCTGTTGATGGATGTTTGTGTGGTTATCATCTTCTGGCTATTGTGAGTAATACTGCTGTGAACATGGATGTACAAGTATCTGAATGCCTACTTTTAATCGTTTTGAGTATGTGTTTAGCAGTGAAACTGCTGGATCATATTGTAATCCTGTGTTTAAATTTTTTAGAAACCCACCATACTGTTCTCCACAGAGGCTACACCATCTTACATTTTCAACAAAAGTGTGCAAAGATTGCAGTTTCTGCACAACCTTGACAACACTTACCATTTTCTGTGGCTGTCCTTATGGGTGTGAGGTGTACTTGTTGTGGTTTTGATTTGCCTTTCTCTTTGAGTAGTGATGTTGTGTGTTTGCATTTCTCCTTTGTAAAAATGTCTGTTCAAATCCTTTCTCCATTTTTGAATTGCATTATTTGTTAAGTTGTTATAGTTCTTTATGTATTCTGGACATTAATTCTTTATGAAATGTGTGATTTGTGAGTATTTTCTTCTATTCTACGGGTTGTCTTTGTTCTCTTGTGTCCTTTAATGTACCAGCGTTTTTTGGTAGTTTTTTTGTACTAAAGTTTTAAATTTTGATGAAGTCAGAATGTACGTATGCTTTTGGTGTTCTAGCCAAGAAATCATTCCAAATCCGGTGCGTGCAGCTTTCCCCCTGTGTTTTCTTCTCAGAGTTCTATACTTTTAGCCCTTACGTTTAGGTCTTTGGCCCATTTTGAGTTAATTAGTGAATGTGGTATGAGGTAAGAGTCCAAGTTCATTTTTTTGTGTGTAGATATCTGATTTTCCCAGCACTATTTGTTGAACAGGCTTACTTTTTAAAATGTTTTTTAATAGATTTGTTTAAACCTATTTAAAAAATAAATTTCAAACCAAACCTCTGTGGAAACCTAGAATTCTAAGATACCTTGCTTGGAGATTTATGGCTTTAAAGATTCACTCGTAAAACGGCAGGCCCTCTTTCTCTTTAGGATTAAACAACAAGTGTAAAAATGTGTTCAGCTTACCTAAACCATCAGAAATTGCTATGTAAACAGTATATCACCAGGTAGCGAGTGAAATGAAACCATATGGAAAGAAAATTTTATCATGAAAGGAGAGACAGAATTACATTGTCTGGTTAAATTTGTTTATAGGATCCTATTTTTAATTCTTATTTTTTTTTTAAATTTAGAGCTTTCTTTTATTTATAGCTTGAAATATGGATCCTGGGTTAGGGTTAGACTCTACCTCAGGAAATACACAACGGACCAAATCCTGGATTCTGCTGCACACTGCCTGTTCAATAATTTCAGCCACAGGTTCCTGTCATAGAAATTCTGATCTTGAAACTAGGATTTTTACAAGTTCTTTGACTAAAGAATCCCCAGGAATAAGAAAAACACCCGTGCATTGCCCTGTTTTGGGGTCACTGCTGATCCTGTTTCTCATATTATCACGCCTGCACAGTATAGAATCCATGTGGGCCACGTGCACAGAGATCTCTGCCCCTCTCAGTCCAGCCTCTGGAGGACTGTAAATGAACCTTGTTACAGAGCTGGAGGCAGCTTTTGTTCAAGGCTAGTGGTACTAGTGGGAAAGAACCTGCCTGCCTGTGCAGGAGACATAAAAGTCATGTGTTTGATCCCTGGGTCGGGAAGATCCCTGGAGGAGGACATGGCAACCCACTCCAGTGTTCTTGACTGGAGAACCCCATGGATAGAGGAGCCTGGGGGGCTGCAGTCCATGGGGTCGCAAAGCGTTGCACACGACTGAAGCAGCTGAGCCACCAGGCAGTTTTGTTGGTTTTCATCTTGTATTTTCGCCAGCAGCAGTGAAGTGTGAGACCCATAGTGGTTTTATAACTGTTCCACTGCATCTTTTTTTTAAAGTGGTTTCCAGTGACTTTTTGTCCAAATAAGAAACCCACATACCCGGGTGGAGAGACCTCCACTTGTCCTTGCTGTGGCCCACATAGACTGACTGTGCTTGTTTCCAGAGTGTGGCTTGCCTGTCCTCCGAGGGCGGGGGGACAAATCCAGGGGGCTTCGGGAGCCCTGCTCCCTGAGTGGCCGTGGCTCTCACCATCAGGCTGATTATTTGTAGAGCCCTGTTATGTGTAGATTGTTTATGGAGGATTTATGAGGTACAAACTGACCAAACTGTGATAGGACATTTTTAAACCTTTTAAATCTCACTGACACACAGTGCACATGTGGCTCTGCTCACGGGGTTAGTGCTCAGCCCATAGAGCCTGCGTTCAGTGCTTTTAATTTTAAGGGTTATCATCGCAGCTGGGATCTTGACAGCTTTTTAACATGAGTTAACTCTAACCAGTTGTTCTTCCCTTAGGTAAATGGAAGAGAGTCAGAAGAAGAAAATCTCAATAAATCTGAAATAAGTCAAGTGTTTGAGATTGCACTTAAACGGAACTTGCCTGTGAATTTTGAGGTAAGCTTATTTTACGCATCTGTTATACTCTTAGTGTTCATCATCAGAATAGTATTTTTCCTAAATAACATTGAAATGATGATCACATATATGCAAATCTTCACATCTAAGATTTAGACTTCATATTTAGCAAAGCAGTATTTGGTCCTAGGGCAGCCATGAATCTCCAGACAGTCCATAGGTGGCCTCAGTATGTTTGTGAACCTCCTAAAACGGTCTGAGGGGGACCGTGTTCATGTTCCTATGCGTTTTCTTCTGGAGGGAGGGTCCATTGTCTTCAAAAGACTCTCAGAAGCATATGCTACCCCCCAAATATCAAGACTCTGCTCAAGTGTCCAAGTAATTGTTAAAAGAACTTAGGTTTTGTCATTGTGCAGCGTGTGCCTCCCAGTTCGCCCATTTAATAACCTCAATCTGTTGTTGGAGACTTTGTGGTCTAAAAACAGTAATTAACAATTATTAGTTCAAAATGGAAAATAAGATCATTTAGTGTATGTTTCCTTCAAAGACACAGTGAGTCCAGATAGATTAGGCAGGTTGGGGGAATGTTTTTTATTTTAGGTTTCCCTAGTTTTTGAAAATTCTTTGCAAATTCTTTCATTTGAGTTCTGTGTTTGGCTATGCAAGGTTGGGTTTTAATAGTTTTTTGAATCAATTATTTGGTTTTTCAAAATTATAAAATATATATATATTTAGTTTTCCAAAGAGCTTTAAGATCAACATATTAGGTACTTCAGACAAATGAAATTTGAGGTGGGACATCTGCTTCAATGGAGAAGGAAATGGCAACCCACTCCAGTATTCTTGCCTGGGAAATCCCATGGACAGAGAAGCCTGGTGGTCTATAAGTCCATGGGGTCACAGAATCAGACACAACTGAGCGACTAAGCACAGCACGTCTGCTTAAAACAATTTTAAGTGGTTCATAAGTTCTTTTGCCTATTTCTGTTTTAAAAAGCCTACCTGAAATTTATTATCCTGTAAAATACTTAGCTCTGTAGTTTTAGGTAATCCCCAGATTTCATGTCTGACTTGTATTACTTTTATAAGATATCTCCTATTATGTACTATGCCATAAGCTGGCTCCTGAGTTCAGTCCTTACTCTCTCATTCGAATAGAGATGATTTCTGACCTAGCTGGCCATGTTCACCTGCTGCCAAGAGGCCCAGATGGGGGTGGGGAGCTGCCCTTGGGTCACAGGGC
The DNA here is from genome assembly GCA_006410935.1 of Redunca redunca. NCBI lineage: Eukaryota > Metazoa > Chordata > Mammalia > Artiodactyla > Bovidae > Redunca > Redunca redunca. The sequence continues at coordinate 114,765 of SJYQ01002503.1, forward strand.
CACCCCGCATCCCGCGGCAGTACCCTGCCCTGCCGCAGCAGGCAGGACCAGTGTCTTTTCCCTGCTTCCAGAGCACAGCATGCCAGATGGGGCTGGCGTCTTCCTCCCTGGCCCCGCATCCCTTCTAGCCTTTCTCTGTCTGTTCTGGGAGGGAGGCAGTAAGACAGGACATTCAGAATAACAGGGCTGTTGCTGGGTGGGAACCAGGTGGGTGCTCCACCCGAGGAAGCCACAAGGTCTCCCTGGGAACCTGTTGTGGAAAAGGGAAGAAACACTTTTTCCTCACACTAGTCCCTGCTGAAGAATTAGTGTGGCACACGAATGGGTGTTTAAAGACCGGAGGGAGGGATGCGAAGACCGTGGGGTGGAAGAGGCCTGCCTTCTCAGGTCATGGAAAGGTCACAGAGATGACTGCTGGCTAGGGCCTGAGACCCCAGTGATGCATCTCGCGTGCTCACACTAATCTCTGCTCTGCCTGAGGGTCCCCGGGCTCCCTGGACCTCAGTCAGGGATTGCCAGTTTCTGTTTTTGCTGTGGAATTCGGGGATGAGATTGCCTCTGCCCCACCTTTACTTGTGTTTAGGTTTTAGATTTGGCCTTCAGACTTTGCTGTTCAGGAATAAGTAACATACAGCAGGGAATTGTCAAGTAGTCATAAAAGAAATTGTGGGAATGCCCTCTGGTGGTGACTATCTCTTAAAGTAATTATTTTAAAACATGACAGTTTGTGTGTACATGTGGCATTGAGTTTGTTAATATGAGTGCTTTTATTATTAATTAGCTCTCATGTATCAAATGTTCATGTTAACTTCCATTATTAGGTTGAGCAGGAGCTTTCATTTTTTCCCACAGTTCTGTCTCTGGCACCTGGAAGATTAGTTGGCATATATTGGATATTGGATGCTCAGGGAACAGTTACTGAGTAAATGAAAAGAATAGGTTTTTGTTTTTTTTTTTGCCAGCAAGATATGTTGGAAGCAATAGAAGACAAGAATCATTCATATAGTTAAAAGTATAGACCGCTTGCTTTTTGATAAAATCGTTGTAGTTAAAAGTATCGTGCTGATTGATGAGTCCCTGGGAGGCAGTCGTGACTTGATCCCACTGAATTGAGATGGGCTCGGTGGCAGGGTTATGTTGTGGGCAGCCAGTGAGAGTGGTTGCTGGAGGGCCCAGAATGGGCATGGATTTGATGGGAGCATCGGGGTGGATACTGTTAATTCTCGAGTCTCGTCTGAGGACGTGGAAAGCCCTGCTCAGGGAGCTAGCGCTCGGCAGGTGGGCTGTCGGGGTGGGGGGGGGGCAGCCGGCGGGCTTGCTGAGGTCAGCCTGTGGGCACCCTGGGAGCAGGGCTCTTTGCCGCAGCCTCCTTCATAGGGCAGCGGGCTGCTCCCTGAGCTGAGGTGCTCCTGCTTTCACCTCGGGACCACAGCTCATGTGGGCTCACATGCTTTTCCTCATCTTTTCCACTTCGTACTTTGAAAGTTTTCAGGCCAATGGAAAGTTGTAAGGATAGGACTGTGACTGTTGCCTTCACATAGGGCCACCAGAGCGCTTCACAGTTGAGCACCTTTGCTTTTCTGTTCTCTAAATGTACATACTTTTCTGTATTTTATTTAGCTGAATCATTTGAGAGCAAGAAGCAGATATCATGTGCTTTGACTGCAAATATTTCAGTATGTGTATCTTAAGAGCAAGGACATTATCTTAAATAACTATAATTTAATTGTCCACACAGGAAGCATAACACTGCCTTGAGCCTGGTGCAGGATCACACACTGTGTTTAGCTGGTGCCTCTTTAGTTGCCTTTAATTTGTTACTTGGCTTTTTTTTGGTCTTGTATGACATTGGTATTTTGAAAAGTCAGTTTTATGTAATGGCCCTAAATTTGGGTTGGTTGGATTTTTTGCCTCATGATTAGTTTCAGTTTATGCTTTTTTTTTTTAAACAGGAACACTGAAGAACTAATGTCAGTTCTTCTCAGCATTGCGTGGTGTCATTTTCTCTGAGTTAGTGACACTAATTCCGTTGTCTACACCAGATGTGCGCCCCTCCAAGGAGACTTTCTTTCCCTTTGTAGTTAACCCATAGCCTGTGGGGAGATGCTTGAAGGCTATGTATATCCTTACAGAGTTCCTCAGTGTTTCTAGCAGTCATTGATGATTCTTCCCAGCACCAGGTTTCACTGTGGTGGATGTCAAATGTTCATTTTCTGCATGTCCAAAGAAAATCTCCTCCTGCCTTATGTTATTAACATGCGTAGTCGCTCAGTCATGTCTGACTCTTTGTGGCCCCATGGACTGCAGCCCCCCAGGCTCCTCTGTCCATGGGGATTTTCCAGGCAAGAATGCTAGAGTGGGTTGCCATGCCCTCCTCCAGGGGATCCTCCCAACCCAGGGCTCAGACCCAAGTCTCCCACACTGCAGGTGGACTCTTTACTGACTGCGCCGCCAGGGATGGGGTAATTCATATTAGTATAGATTCATTTACACGTCACTCCATTATTCTCGCTTGCCATTTTAGTGTTCAGATTGCCCTTTGGACTAGCTCCCGTGTCCTTTCACATGCCTCTCTCAGGTTACTTTTGGGGGCTGAGGGGAGGAGGGGTCAGAGTTCTTGAGTATCATTTGCATGAAGTAAAACTGGCCCTGTTTCTGTGTCTAATCTGATGGGTTTTGACAGTGCAGTTGTGTAACTGCTGCCCACTGTGATAAAGAACATCTTTCACGCCGCTCAGTTTCCCCTAGTCCCCTAGCAGTCAGTCCCTTTCCCTCCATCCTCACCCTTGGGCAGCCATCGATCTGATGTCTGTCCATACGTTTTGCTTGCTTCCAAAATATTACATACATGGAATTATTGAATATACTGCCTTTTCTGATCTTTTGGGGCTTTCCCTTTGTCTATTTATTTAACAGGAATGGGTAATAACATTTTGAGAAGCCTGGAAAGAGCACATAAAAATATAAAGCCATCTTAGAAAACACAACCCAGACATGACCTTTCTGTAACTATATTGTAAGTCATGATAAGAAAGGCCATAGTCCCTTGTTCTGTTTGCCGTCAGGCCTCTCACATTGTAACAGATGGCCCACCAGGTACAGTGTAGTCCCTTTAGAAAGTTATAATCTGAAAAGATTATAGATCTCCTGGCAAGAGTATCTTATTGCCTATTATGCGGCTTCTTTTATGTAGTATAGACTTTGAGTCCATATGTTGTATGTATCAATAGTTTATTCCTTATTTCTGAGTAGTATTCCATTGTCTGAATTCACTACAACTTACTCATCCATTTCCCAGCTGAAGACCATCTTCATGGTTTGTAGTTTTTACTGATTATGATTAAAGCTATCACGTACATATATAATCTCATAGTCACTAACAACTGAAAACCATAAAGATGTTGTTCAGCAGGGAAATGGATGAATTCAGTACAGTTCAGTTGCTCAGCCGTGTCCGACTCTTTGCGACCCATGAATCGCAGCACGCCAGGCCTCCCTGTCCATCACCAACTCAAGTTCACTCAAACTCATGTCCATCGAGTCGGTGATGCCATCCAGCCATCTCATCCTCTGTCGTCCCCTTCTCCTCCTGCCCTCCAGTCTCTCCCAGCATCAGAGTCTTTTCCAGTGAGTCAACTCTTCCCATGAGGTGGCCAAAGAACTGGAGTTTCATCTTTAGCATCAGTCCTTCCAAAGAAATCCCAGGGCTGATCTCCTTCAGAATGGACCAGTTGGATCTCCGTGCAGTCCAAGGGACTTTCAAGAGTCTTCTCCAACACCACAGTTCAAAAGCATCAATTCTTTGGCGCTCAGCCTTCTACACAGCCCAACTCTCACATCCATACATGACTACTGGAAAAACCATAGCCTTGACTAGACGGACCTTAGTCGGCAGAGTAATGTCTCTGCTTTTGAATATGCTGTCTAGGCTGGTCATAACTTTCCTTCCAAGGAGTAAGCGTCTTTTAATTTCATGGCTGAAATTACCATCTGCAGTGATTTTGGAGCCCCCCCCCAAAATAAAGTCTAACACTGTTTCACCATCTATTTCCCATGAAGTGATGGGACCAGATGCCATGATCTCAGTTTTTGAATGTTGAGCTTTAAGCCAGCTTTTTTACTCTCCTCTTTCACTTTCATCAAGAGGCTCTTTAGTTCCTCTTCACATTCTGCCATAAGGGTAGT
>SJYQ01002503.1:119248-160707 GCA_006410935.1 Redunca redunca
AGAAATAGATGTTTTTCTGGAACTCTCTTGCTTTTTCCATGATCCAGCAGATGTTGGCAATTTGATCTCTGGTTCCTCTGCCTTCTCTAAAACCAGCTTGAACATCTGGAAGTTCACAGTTCACGTATTGCTGAAGCCTGGCTTGGAGAATTTTGAGCATTATTTTTCTAGTGTGTGAGATGAGTGCAATTGTGCAGTAGTTAGAGCATTCCTTGGCATTGCCTTTCTTTGGAATTGGAATGAAAACTGACCTTTTCCAGCCCTGTGGCCACTGCTGAGTTTTCCAAATTTGCTGGCATATTGAGTGCAGCACTTTCACAGCATCGTCTTTCAGGATTTGAAAGAGCTCAACTGGAATGCCATCACCTCCACTAGCTTTGTTCATAGTGATGCTTTCTAAGGCCCACTTGACTTCACATTCTAGGATGTCTGGCTCTAGATGCGTGATCACATCATCATGATTATCTGGGTCGTGAAGATCTTTTTTGTACAGGTCTTCCGTGTATTCTTGCCACCTCTTCTTAATATCTTCTGCTTCTGTTAGGTCCATACCATTTCTGTCCTTTATTGAGCCAATCTTTGCATGAAATGTTCCCTTGGTGTCTCTGACTTTCTTGAAGAGATCTCTAGTCTTTCCCATTCTGTTGTTTTCCTCTATTTCTTTGCATTGATCACTGAGGAAGGCTTTCTTATCTCTCCTTGCTATTCTTTGGAACTCTGCATTCAAATGGGTATATCTTTTCTTTTCTCCTTTGCTTTTGGCTTCTCTTCTTTTCACAGCTATTTGTAAGGCCTCCTCAGACAGCCACTTTGCTTTTTTGCATTTCTTTTCCATGGGGATGGTCTTGATCCCTGTCTCCTGTACAATGTCAGGAACCTCATTCCATAAGTTCATCAGGCACTCTATCTATCAGATGTAGGCCCTTAAATCTATTTTTCACTTCTACTGTATAATCATAAGGAATTTGATTTAGGTCATACCTGAATGGTCTAGTGGTTTTTGTCTACTTTATTCAGTTTAAGTCTGAATTTGGCAACAAGGAGTTCATGATCTGAGCCACAGTCAGCTCCCGGTCTTGTTTTTGCTGACTGTATAGAGCTTCTCCATCTTTGGCTGCAAAGAATATAATCAGTCTGGTTTTGGTGTTGACCATCTGGTGATGTCCATGTGTAGAGTCTTCTCTTGTGTTGTTGGAAGAGAGTGATTGCTATGACCAGTGTGTTCTTTTGGCAAAACTCTGTTAGCCTTTGCCCTGCTTCATTCCATACTCCAAGGCCAAATTTGCCTGTTACTCCAGGTGTTTCTTGACTTCCTACTTTTGCATTCCAGTCCCCTATCATGAAAAGGACAATTTTGGGGAGTGTTAGTTCTAAAAGGTCTTGTACGTCTTCATAAAACCGTTCAACTTCAGCTTCTTCAGCATTACTGGTTGGGGCATAGACTTGGATTACTGTGATATTGAATGGTTTGCCTTGGAGATGAACAGATCATTTGTCGTTTTTGAGATTGCATCCAAGTACTGCATTTCGGACTCTTTTGTTGACCAGGATGGCTACTCCATTTCTTCTGAGGGATTCCTGCCCACAGTAGCAGATATAATGGTCATCTGAGTTAAATTCACCCATTCCAGTCCATTTTAGTTTGCTGATTCCTAGAATGTCAATGTTCACTTTTGCCATCTCCTGTTTGACCACTTCCAATTTGCCTTGATTCAGGGACCTAACATTCCAGGTTCCTGTGTAATATTGCTCTTTACAGCATCGGACCTTGCTTCTATCACCAGTCATATCCGCAGCTGGGTATTGTTTTTGCTTTGGCTCCATCCCTCATTCTTTCTGGAGTTATTTCTCCACTGATCTTCTGTAGCATATTGGGCACCTCCCGACCCGGGGAGTTCCCCTTTCAGTATCCTATCATTTTGCCTTTTCATACTATTCATGGGGTTCTCAAGGCAAGCATACTGAAGTGGTTTGCCATTCCCTTCTCCAGTGGGCCACATTCTGTCAGACCTCTCCACCATGACCCGCCCATTTTGGGTGTCCCCACATGGCATGGCTTAGTTTCATTGAGTTAGACAAGGCTGTGGTCCGTGTGATTAGATTGACTAGTTTTCTGTGAGTATGGTTTCAGTGTGTCTGCTCTCTGATGCCCTCTTGCCACACCTACCGTCTTACTTGGGTTTCTCTTACTTTGGACGTGGGGTATCTCTTCACGGCTGCCCCAGCAAAGCACAGCCGCTGCTCCTTACCTTGGTCGAGGTGTATCTCCTCACGGCTGACCCTTCTGACCTTGAACATGGAGTGAAGAAGTTGTAGTGAATCCAGACAGTGGAATACTACTCAGAAATAAGATCAGCTACTGATTCATACAACATATGGACTGAAAAGCTGCACTGCATTAAAGAAGCCACATAAAGGGCGACGAGGTGCTTGTGTGCTTGGGCTTCCCTGACAGCCCAGCTGGTGGAGGCCCCACCTGCAGTGGAGGAGCCTCCAGCTCGGCCCTGGGCCGGGAAGGTCTGGACAAGAGACAGGCCGCCCACTCCAGTGTTCTCGGGCTTCCCTTGGGCTCAGCTGGTAAAGAGGCCACCTGCAATGTGCGAGACCTGGGTTCAATCCCTGGGTCCGGAAGATTCTCTGGAGGAGGGTATGGCAACTCATTCCAATGTTCTCGGCTGGAGAATCCCCGTGGACAGAAGACCCTGGTGGACTACAGTCCATGGGGTCGCAGAGAGCCGGACACGACCGAGCTGCTGGAAAGCACAGCACTAGCCGTGCGGGGCGCTTCAGTTGTTCTCTGACACTCAGTGCGGTCGGTTTCTAGATGGCGTGTAGTCGTAAGTTATGGTTTTAATTTGTATCTCCATACATACTAGCAATATTGAGCATGTTTTCATACACCTGTTTACCATCTGTACGTCTTCTTTGGAAAAGTGTCTGTTCTTATCTTTTGTCAGGTTTTTGAGTTATCTTTTATTATTGGATTTTATATGTTCTTTATGTATTCTGAATACAGTTCTTTTCTCAGATGGGTATTTTCCAAATATTTTCTCCCAGTCTGTGGCTTCTCTTTTCATTTTTAAACAATATTTTCCCAAAAAGCAAAAATAATTTATTTTTGGAGAGGTCTAGTTTGTTAAATTTTTCTTCTGTGGCTCATGGTGGTTGTGATCCATCTGAGATAATTTGCCAAATCTAAGGTCCTTCTCCTTTGTTTTCTTCTAGAAGTTTTGTCTCTTTAGATTTATGGTTCATTTTGACTTATAATTTTTATATGTACTGTGAGGTAATAGGCAAGGTTATTTTTTCTTTTGTGTTTTGTCTTTGGAGGTCTTAGTGTCCCTGTGTCCTGGCTCTCAACTCCCCTTTTCCGACTTTGAGAGACCTTCCTTTGTGATACAACAGTGTTTTAAACACCTTACTTGGAACTTTCCCTGTTCTAACTTTGGCCCTGGCAGAAACAGAAAATTTAACACAAATGGTCTCAACTGTTCTTCCAAGGAGTTCTGATTCCCTTTAACAGAGTGGCATGTAGGGGCTGGGCTGAGGGGAGGTCGGCTTGTTGCTGCTGCAAGTCATTGCTTCCAGACCCTGTTAGCAGAAGATGGGTCCAGTGTTTACAGAACCGCAGGTTCATCCCTCTGATTTCAATCCGTCATCACAGGGCTCTTCCTCAGTTTCATCCCTTCATGTTTGGATCTTTTCTGCTCCCAACAACATCATCATATTTATCCACACCTTCAACAGCAAGCATGCTAAGTAAAGTCCAAGTTATCTCTGCACTTTTTATCTGCACACTGAAGGTATGTCTTCAGAGCATTGCTTTTGTGACTTCTTGGATTATTCTTCCTCTATGCTAATAGTCATTATATGGTGAATATAGGTGTCTTAAGTGTACAGCCCACTAAATTTTAGTACGTGTAAAAAAAAGAATTCACTACTCAGATTAAGATATGGAACTTTATCACAATCTCTGTGAGTCCCTGTACCCCATTCCACCCAGAAACAGCTGCTCTCTGCAGTCTCTGTAGGTGTGTTCTCTGTGTTCATAGACTTCACGTAAATACAGTATGAATTGTTTGTTGTTAAGTCCCATCCATATGTTTCAGTAGTTTAATGGTGAGTGGTATTCCGCTGTATGAATGGAATAGAATGTATCCATTGTTCTGTTGGTGGACATGGATAGTTGGGAACTACTATAGATAAGGCTGCCAAGTCATCTTGGGTGCATGTGCAGTCAGGGTTGCTGTCAGAGGGTAGGTGTTCATGTAAAAATTGTCAAACTATTTCCCAAAGTGATACACTTCTTCCACTTGCTCCCTATCCTTGCCAAGAGTGTCTGTTGAAGTATTTTTTTAATTGAGTATTTGTCTTTTTATTATTGACTTGTAGGATTTCTTTCAGTGTTCTGGGTATAATTCTTTTGTTTGGTACATATATTGCAAATATTCTCTCCCATACTCTTGAGTTTCCTTTTTTACCTCTCTTTTTTCCCCCAGATTTTAAACTGTTTATTTTGTATTGGGGTATGTAGGCAGTTAACAATGTTGTGGTTGTTTCAGGTAAACAGCCAAGGGACTCAGCCATACATATGCATGTATCCATTCTCCCCCAAACGCCCCCAGTTTTACTTTTTAAATGTTATCTTTTGATGAGCAGTATTTTAATTTTGAGGAATTGTAATTTTACTTTATGGTGTGTGTTTTTTGTGTCCAAGAATTCTTTGCCAGCCTCATGGTCATGAAGTTTTCTGTTATGTTTTTTTCTGAAAGCTATTTTATAGTTTTAACTTTCATAGTTGGGTCTGTTTCAGCCTAATTTTTGTCTTGGGTAGAATTTGAGACCTTGTGTAGGTGCTCCAGTGGCATGAAAAAGAGAAGGACGTTGCTTTTGCTTTTACTTGTGTTTGCTGAACACCAGAGCCTGCCTATGTGCAGGTCTCTTTCTGCGCTCTGTTTTATTGATCTGTTGGTTCATCGCTAAACAACACCATGACGTCACAGATTCTGTAACTACAGGAAGTCTTGACGTTTGGCATTTTAAGTCTGCTGACTCAGTTGTTCTTTTCAAGGGTATCTTTCCCAATGTAGGTTGGATTTGATTTTTATCTTCCTTCTGTGTGATTATGTAATCACTTTAATATACAGTTAGCTTTCTGTTCATAATCCATTTTGGTATTTTCCCCCATTTCTCTTGACTTACATTTTTAATATGTGTAACAGTAAATTCTCCAAAGTGTCAAAACTACACAAAAAGATACTCAGAAGTGTCCTCTTGTTCCCCTACCTCAGTCTTCCCCCCCAACTATTGTAGGAAACTGTTTAATTCCATTGGTTTGTGCTTTATCCTTCTTGAGTTTCCTTTTGCGAAAAAAGAAGCATATAAAAAATGTCTATTTATGTGTGTGTGTATGTATATATAATTTAATACTCTGCACCGTTTTTTTTTTTACACTCTTTGCAGTTTGCTTTCTTTACTTACCAAGTGCTAGAAATCACTTTATGTGTTTGGAGATTTTCTCATTCCTTTTTATAGCTCAGAGCAGCCAGAATTTAATAAGCTTGGTCTTGGCTGGCGGCTCAGGGCAAACATTAAACTTGAACTCTTAGTCCTGCATTTATCTCTGGGCTTTGCTGGGCCAGCTGCCTTGCTACCATTTGCAGGGGAGCACGCTAAACTCAGAACCGTCTGTGACCCTGGGTGGTGGGAGTAGAAAATGGTGCCCTGTTCCATGGCTCTTTTGAATTCATCAGACCTGAGAACTTTAACAAGTAGGGAGAAAAAAGAAATGGGGGAAAATGCATTCAGACCTGTCCACTTTGACACTGCCTTCATTTAGTGAGTCTTGTCCTTAATCGCCCTTCCCGGGGTTTCACGCTGAGCAGTGTGCTTCACAGCCGGCAATGCGTGTCTGTCACACTTTCACTCAGTCTTTCCCTCCAAAACAGGTTGCCCGGGAGAGCGGCCCACCCCACATGAAGAGCTTTGTGACCAGGGTGTCGGTTGGGGAGTTTGTGGGGGAAGGTGAAGGGAAGAGCAAGAAGATTTCAAAGAAAAATGCTGCTATAGCTGTTCTGGAGGAGCTGAAGAAGTTACCACCCCTGCCTACAGTGGAGCGGGTGAAGCCTAGAATCAAAAAGAAAACAAAATCCATAGTCAGGGTAAGAACGTGCCTGAAAGAAGAGGGCATTTCCATTGCCTGAAGACAGCTGGGGGTTTGCAAGGCTGGTGAGAGAGGCGGGGCGCTGGCCCGCACACGCCTACGTGGCGAGTCCTTCCGGGCCACCTGGTGCTGCTCCCGGGAGCCCTGGGTCGGGCAGCGCCGGGCTCGGCGGAGGCCCCGGGTGCAGACCCCGTGAAGAGCTGTGGTCATCTGAGGGGAGAGGGCACCCAGCTGCTTGTCTCGTGCCCGCTGCACGCTTCTGAGTGTGCGGGAGACTCTGGGCGGAGGGGGCCGGGGTGGGCCAGGAGGCAGACCTTCTGCTGGGTTTTTTTGAGTCATGTTCATGAACCGTTCAAAATTACACTGTCCCTCGCCCCCCCAGAGAAGGAACAGGTTCCATTTGGGACATTTATGAATGTCAGGATCTGTTTTGTTCTGATTGTCCATATAGTTTCATGCTGTGTCAGAATATAAGTTTTTCTCACACACAGCTTAGCATTCTCTGCATAGGAGTGTTAGCACACCGCGGCAGTTTCCTTTGTCTACCTGGTATCTCCTTCAGTGGGTGTCACTGGTGAGGAGATGAGGACTCACTGGCATGGAAGGTGCCACCAGGAAGTCACTGTGGGAATTTTAGGTTCTTTCCACACAGCATCAGCATTTCCGCATTTTATACACACACACACACACACACACACACACACACACACACACACATATAAATGATTTCTGGATTTTGAGTCATTGTTAAGAAAGCTGGAAACCCATCCTTATGATGTAGGCTTTGGGGTAGTTTTAGGAAGAGTTTGTTAAATGTTTGTACCTCTTTATTTATTATCATCCGTTGACATTTATTGTTCAGAAGCACACATTACATGATGCTTGCCTGCTCGTGATGAATGGTGATGTTGGTTTGCTGAGAAGACCTAAAATCACCTCAGAGCAATCAAAATCATTGAGGCATCTTTCAATGATAAAAAAAAGTTTAAAAAAGATGTGACTAATCCTGAGCCATTAGGTCAACACAGCGTATTCAGCTGTTGTGTCCCGGTCTCTGAATCGGCAAGGTCCTCTCTGTGACTAACTCAGCACATGGTTTCTACCCTGACTGTTCCTCAGTTACAGAGCGGCCCCGAGTATGGCCAGGGGATGAACCCGATCAGCAGACTGGCCCAGATCCAGCAGGCGAAGAAGGAGAAGGAGCCGGAGTACCTGCTGCTCGCCGAGCGGGGCCTTCCACGACGCAGGGAGTTTGTCATGCAGGTGGGCCAGTCGGGCTGTGGGCGTCCTCCCGTCTCGGCCGGAGGCAGTCCAGGGCCAGGACCCTCTCAGGAGGCTGAGCCCAGCACGTCGCCCTGCCACCAAATGTTACTAAGATCACGTTGCTTGCCATAACTTGATGCCCTAACACGTGCTGCTGTATCAACAGGAAGGCGCCTGTTTCTTCTCTGTTACCCCTCGGAGGTTTATATTGTCTTATAAACTGTGTAAAGGATCTATTCCTGCTCCTCCTGATCTTTCCGTAGGATCTGGAATCCATGGACTGGGGTTACACTTCAGATTGTGCAGAGGGAACAGTTACTGGTACAGGCAGCTGAATTTGTGATGGGAATTTCATAGTGTTTTCTGCTGAAAACCAGAAAACTGTGCAGCAGTCAGAGCTCATAAAGCACCAGCAGTTAGCCTGGTGTCTCACTCCCCCGTCAGAGGGCAGGAAGAGGAGTGATCCTTCCACGTACAAGAGAAAACTGCAGCACGTTGAGAGGCTCAGTGATTTGCCCAGAGTCAGATGGCTGGTGGATGCCAGGTTGGGATTCAACCTCACAGCTCTCTTCACAGGCCGGGGTTTCCTTAACGTTTGTGACACGGGGCTTTTGGTTTTGGTCTGTCGTCAAGACCAGCTTCCCAGGTGGCCCGGTGGTAAAGAATCCGCCTGCCAATGCAGGAGACCTAGGTTCAATCCCTGGGTCGGGAAGATTCTCTGGAGAAGGAAATGGCAACCCACTCCACTAGTCTTAGCTAGAAAATCCCATGGAGAGGACCCCTGGCAGGCTACAGTCTGTGGGGTCACAGAGTCAGACATGACTGGGTGACTAACACACGGCAGCAAGACCAGCCGGGAGGGGGTGTGGAGCTGTGGCGTGCGGTGTGTCTAACCGCAGCTCTTAGGGGAAGCAGTGTGCTGGGAGGGAGGGTGTATATGCGTACGTTACACGGCCGTGTGTGTATGTGATGAATTGTACTGGTAGGAAGCATAGCACACGATTTACAGGTACCGTGTAATACCCTGCTGTACATTTCATACATCTGTGGCTTCAGTGTAACATCAGCATAGCAGTATCACAAAACGAGACTCGTGTGAATTCTTTACTCCTCTCCAGTCCAGCAAGGAGGTTTGCTCATGTCATGGTTGAATGACTGGTATTAGCATGAGTCCTGATTGCTATTTTTGTTTACATTAACAACAAAGACATATCAGAGTTTAACTCATACACAATGCGAACAGTTCTTTGCTGTATCAGATAATTTTCCAAGACTGGAAGTTTCAGTTTTTGTGTTGGTTATGTAGTGGCTGCAGGCTTGATGACACTTGAAAGCTTAATCTGCATTGTTAACCGTCACTTGCCTGTGGTGATAGTTACACAGCTCTGTAAATATACCAGAAATCATTGAACTGTGCAAGTAAAGGAAGCAAGTTATATGGTATGTAGATTATAACGCAATAAAAAAAATTTTTTTAGATAGTTAAAAAAAAAAGAATAGGTAAATCAGCAGAGTAATTTATTCCTTGAGAAGCAGGATTGCTGGAGCCTGTGGTGAGAGAGCTCCCTCTGAGCAGGAAAGAGTCGTGTCGCTACAAGTGGACAATGAACGCACAGCAAGTACAGAGAGCCTCAAAAGTGTAGATGATTTTAAACTGGAGTCCAGCTAGAAGTGATGCAGTTTAGGTATTCATTACCTTTGTTGGTTAAAGTAATTTAATTACAAGCTTATATAGTTAGTTTAATAATAACTACCTTTAACCACCAGCTCTCCAACAGATTCCTCAGTATTTCATGATGCGCACTCGCGGGCTGGTGCAAACCAGCTCCAGGGTCGCACTGTGAAGCCAGCCGCACTGTGAAGCCATCCGGGTTCTCATTGTTCTGGGTTCTCTTCCGTTCCTGGCGGGCCTTTATTCTGAAGGTTTGAGCACTGATCCGAGTCCTGCCTTCCGTATGCAGGTGAAGGTGGGGAACCACACGGCAGAAGGCTCAGGCACCAACAAGAAGGCGGCCAAACGCAACGCGGCCGAGAACATGCTGGAGATCCTCGGTTTCAAAGTCCCGCAGGCCCAGCCCTCCAAACCCGCCCTCAAGTCGGAGGAGAAGGTGCACTCGGGCTCTGTGTCCTCTCTAACTGCAGGATGACCTGCTCACCTCATCCGGGGGGACTCTGGCTCCCCCGGGGCACGGCTCCTCCTCCTAGCCGTGGAGCAGCCCTGCTGAGCAGGGTTTTAGCCACTGCACCTTCGCAGTGTGCTCGGGAGGTGCATGTCCACGGCTCCAGGCCTGGCGCTGGGTTAAGTGGTTACTGCGCCAGTGTCTTTGTGGTGTGGGATGCTTTGCTGGAGGGCAGCTTGCTCCAAACCAGTATATGATTCTGGCATTTGTGCTCTTAGAATGAGGCCTCCATAAAAGACTCATCAACCTTAGGCTTTTGTTAGTTATAGAACAGGCTTTGGTTTTCCTGGGACACGGGGATAGCGTGATGTTAGATCCAGGGCCAAATCATAGTTTCAGTTTGCGGTTTCTTTTTCATTATGAATTGAACATTAGATAGAAATGATCCCATGTTGAAAATTGCACTTCTGACGAGGTTGGTAAGCAGGACCTGCAACGAAAGCCATGGCTGACCTTGTTTCCAGATACTGGATGGTCCTTTTGGGATAAATTTGAAAATACCAGGACTGTTTCAGTTCTGTCAGCCAGTTCTGTCAGCAGAGACAGGTGGTTGGCATCAGCTGTGGCCACATAGTTAACTGGGATCCCAAGCACTCACCAGAGAATCTGTAGAGATCCTGGACTTTGCTTTGAGGGCTTTCATTCCAAAATCTTGCAGGGTATCATAGGCACCTTTATCTTCCCAGAAAGGAGACTGCTGTGTTTGGCATAATTTTTATTGTGTAATATTTTCCCTCTCTGTTACCTTTGATTTGTCACCTTATCCTTCAGTTGGACATTTGCTTCAGGAAATAATCTTTATTTAATTGTTTAGCATCAACCTAAAAGTTTCTTTGTTGGTCAGCTCTATCAGTCTGACATAATCCGGCTCTTCCCCGTCAAACGTTACCCTCTCCTCTTGTGAGCGCAGAGTAGAGGCCCCCCTGTGAGATGCTGTTCACGGACAGGCTGACGTGGCTGCCTGTGTGCCTGGGGAGGGGCTCTGCTGGGGGGCACGTTGCACAGGCCTTCCTGCCTGTGCCCTCTTATTTAAAAATTAACAAACCAAGAATTGTTGGTTGGAGTTTGTGTAGTTTTGGACAGCAGGAACTGATATTTGAACGGTTTCATTGATGCTCATGGCCTTTTTTTTTTTTTTTTTTTTAAAGACACCTATAAAGAAACCAGGGGATGGAAGAAAAGTAACCTTTTTTGAACCTGGCTCTGGGGATGAAAATGGGACTAGTAAGTGTGATGTTAACACTGTTCTGATCTGATTGTGCTTATGGCCTTTGCATGGTTCCGGGTGGTAGCAGGCACCTGGTGAGGGAGGTACAGAGTTCCGTGCTTGGCTCCGCATTGTCCCTGTGCTGTGCTGAGGGAGGGTCAGGGTGAGGCTGTGTAACATTTTTCCAGGCAGTTGATTTGTCCGTGTCCCTCCCCAGGCAATAAAGAAGATGAGTTTAGGATGCCTTATCTTAGTCATCAGCAGCTGCCTGCTGGAATCCTTCCCATGGTGCCCGAGGTTGCCCAGGCAGTAGGAGTCAGTCAAGGACATCACACCAAAGATTTCGCCAGGGTAGCTCCGAATCCTGCCAAGGCCACGGTAACTGCCATGATAGCCCGAGAATTGTTGTATGGGGGCACCTCGCCTACAGCCGAGACCATTTTAAAGAGTAACATCTCTTCAGGCCACGCACCCCACGGACCTCTGACGAGACCCTCTGAGCAGCTGGACTATCTCTCCACAGTCCAGGGATTCCAGGTAACCGTTGGGATTGAGCTGTGCGGTCTGCACCTCAGTGTGGCCCTCTCTGGTTTCTCTGAGAATCAAGTACCTTGTTTTTTAAAGCAAGCTCTTTGTCTAGGTGGATGGGTGGGGGATGCCTGGTGAAGGGTGATTCTGAGGAGTGGAGGCGGCATGGGGAGTGTTAGAACCCTGGACAGTAAGAGAATATCTTCAACATTTGGTCAGTTTTGAAATTCCAGGGCAACCATAATAATGAAGCCTCTAATCCAGTGGTCGTTACACATTTAGACTTCAGTGAGAACAGATGGGTTGTGTTGGCCCTTTCTAGGGCTAGGAAAGGACACGGGTTCTTCCAGACCAGGGTTTTTGAGTAGATGTCTAGGTTCTTCGGAGATTCTGGAAGCTGAGGCTCTGGTATCGTGCCTGCCCCTTCACAGCAGGCCCCACGGATGGCCTTTTGTGCCCGCAGGGCAGGAGCCGGTGTAGACACGCCAGGCTGAGACAGGGACACAGACTCTGAGCCACATCCCTGCGCCCCCTCGACCTTGCCTCCTCTCCCCGTCCCTCGTCCCTCGCCTCAGCTCTCTTTTCTCTTGTAGGTTGAATACAAAGACTTCCCCAAAAACAACAAGAACGAATTTGTATCTCTTATCAACTGCTCCTCTCAGCCGCCCCTGATCAGCCACGGAATCGGGAAGGACGTGGAGTCCTGCCACGACATGGTGCGTCCCCCACGCGAGCCCGGCCCCCGCTTGCCACTGGTCTCAGAGACAGGGAGAGGGGTTCTCCGCAGACTGTGGGGACAGTTGGCTGTTCTGTAGATTTCATATTTCTGAAGACTGCTCCTAGATTACTGGTGTGATGTCTCATTCTGTTTATCAGAACTCAGGGGCTTTGGCCAACCCTCTCCTGCCTTTCCTTGCCGACCTGAGGGGGATCCGGATCTTGAAAGGCTCCAGATACTGAATTCATTTCACCTCTGACCAGAACAAGGAATTGCAGCCCCAAGTTCTAGCAGCTTAGAAAGCCTCTCATTTTATTGTTCTGTTCAGACGAAATTGTTACTATTAAGAAATACTAAAACCAAGAAAAGGAATTGATTAAATTAATAGACATAAACTATGGTATATTCATCTGATGGAATATAATGCATTCATTATATGTCACTGAGGGGAATGTATTCTAATGCTAACACAGAACCATAGGTTTTACTTAAAGTGGGGATATAAAATTTGTACTCTGGTGACCACAGGATGAAAATATTGTAATGTGATACGTAATAAAATTAACATACAGGGTGTGATTCAGTGAAGTAACCATGGATAACTTTTTAAATTTATACTTTTAATTGAAAATGCGAGCGTGAGAGGGTTATTTAGTGGGCCCGTGTATTTTGTTGGGCAGTAGAAGCCCTCGAGTCGCTGTTCAGTGTCGTGTACTAGAGTCCTGAGCGGTGGCCGTGGTTTGACTTTGACTTTTCATTCTCACTAGGCTGCACTGAACATTTTAAAGTTGCTGTCTGAGTTGGACCAACAGAATACAGAGATGCCAAGAACAGGAAATGGACCAATGTCTGTGTGAGTGAGCTGATTTACATGGAAAGGCAGTTTTCTTCCTCGTTCGCATTAAATTCAAATTGTCCGCTCACCTTAGTAGTGAAACACTTGTTGACTTAGTCACTTTCTGTCCCTTTCCCCTGAAAGGTTTCCAAGTTTTGGGCAGAGAGTACTACCTTAAAAAAAAAAATCTTTGAATAGGTGATACATTCACATGGTGCAAGTCGAAACCATTCTAAAAGGCACCCACAGTGCTGGGTTGGTGGGTCTTGCCCTCATGCAGTCCCCAGCCGTGCGCGCTCTGCCCCACCCGGAGATTGCATCTGCCTCGGTTTCTTGTGTACCTTTCCTGTGTGTTGGTTTTTAATGCAAATACATTTCTTTCCTTATTTTCCTCCTTTCCCCCCTGGAGATAACATGCTGTCTGCCCATTCTCTTCTTTGCTGTTTTCACTCGATTCTGTGTTAGTTGCTCAGTCATATCTGATTCTTGGTGACCCCATGGATTATATAGCCCACCAGGCTCCTCCGTCCATGGAATTCTCCAGGTTAGAATACTGGAGTGGGTAGCCTATCCCTTCTCCAGAGAATCTTCCCAACCCAGGGATCAAACCCGGGTCTCCTGCATTGCAGGCAGATTCTTTACCAGCCGAGCCACCAGGAAAGCCCAAGAACACTGGAGTGGGTAGCCTGTGCCTTCTCCAGCAGGTCTTCCTGACCGAGGAATTGAACCCAGGTCTCTGGCATTGCAGGCAGATTCTTTACCAGCTGAGCTAGCAGGGAAGTGCCCTCCAGCCCCCAGTGTGTATCAGTTATCGTAAGCTGGGGCCTGAATAGCGGGCTTCTTGATGTCTCCTAGTTCCATTTTTAACACGGCTTAATTCTCTTAAATTCTAAAACTTAGATTGTTTTCATGTTTTTCTTCCTTAAAGGTGTGGGAGGTGCTGAACTTTATCTGGCCATGAATCATTGAAAAATCCCAACATATATACTGAAAATGCTGAAACTGCTTTGAACATTTGGAATTTCTGATACCTCCAGTGGGCCGAGAGACACGATGGGTAAAGGCCTGGAGATGACAGTGGTGAAGATGGCGGGGCCCGAGGAGGCAGCGGTGTGGCTGTTGGTGCGTGGCAGCGGCTGCTGGGGCCCTGGCGGTCTGCAGCCGCCCCTGGCTCCCTTGGGAAACCGCAGGCCCGTGCCCCAAGCACCCTAGTGTTGGTTTTGGTGAGGTTTTTTTGTTTGTTTGTTTTGGGTGTTTTTTTTCTTGCTGTGCGAAAGAAGAAACAAAGCACCGCCCCTTCTCAGACTGGCTCACTCAGAACACTTTGGGACAAACCCTGGACACCCTCGCTGGAGAGAGAGAGGGCTGAAAGCCCCAGAGAAAATCACATATGCTTCCTGCTGGGCCGCAGCTGACGACCTCGGCGCGCTCTGGCCCACGCCTCCCGCGGTACCCACACTGTCGCCACTGCTCTCTTCCAGGAGAGATATGTATTCTTAGTTTCATTATTTTCTTTTGATTGAAATGACACTATATAAATTTTCATTTGAGAGTTTCTCAATTGTATCTAGTTACATAGCACAGTTTAGAAGCTTGTCTGAGACTGACTTTATCAGTAATCTAACCGGCAGAGATCATATCCATGTGTATGTGGTTATACATTTTTATTTCATTGGACTTAACCCAGGACCATTTCAGTGATGCAGATTGCGTGCCCTCTGGTTCAGCTGAAACAGTCCTGGCTCTGATGAAGCCTGGATGAGGTCTCCCTCAGTGGTATAAATTGGACAACTTAAGAATTTTAAACTTTAACCGATCATTTGGTTCCTTTTCTATTTTTTTTGTTAATGCACCAGGATTTAAATGAACTTTGATCTTTGTTTTAAAGATTATTAAACAAATTGTGTGTATATAATACGGCTCTTGAGGACACATAGCTCTCACTACACTACAGGATATGGTCTCCATGTAGCACATATACAACTGCAGATTGATCTTCCCTGAGTGCTCTACACTGTTGATTACATCTCCACGAGGGCTGGAAAGAATGGCCCATGTTTCTCTCTCTAACTGTTGCTTCTGAAGTCGTGTTGCTGTGCACAGAGATGTGTGCGGTGAGGTCCCGCATAACAGCCCAGATGACAAGCACGGTAGCCTTGCGAGTTAAGTACTGCTTGGATTCGTTGTTCACGCTGGAATTTTTTCTCCCCATGGAATGTAAGTAAAACCTAGTGTTTGTCACCAATAAATGGTAATCTAAATTTTTTTTTTGTTAATTTATTTTCAAATGCCACCACTGCTAGGTTGGTCCTTCCCAACCTGCCCCCGACCCCTTTTTTATTTTTAAGAGAAGAACTTTGTAATGCTTGTGATTTCATTTGGGCAAAATTCTGAAGATCTAAAATAACTTTATATCAAACCATTGATCAATAAACAGCTACTAATGAACGTGTGGGCCTGTCGAGCAGTCACTGCAGGAGTGAGGGAGGCTGTGAGGCGGCATGGAGTGTGATGCGGGCGGAGCTGCCCGCGAGGGGCCGTGTGGAGCTTGTTGCTAGTGGGCTGTTGGGCTGAGGCCCCGTGGACAGCCAGGAAGAGCATCTATCCGTCTGTCTGTATGTACACACACACCTGCCAAGTCATGTATCTGTTTAAAAGCCACGCGTTTGTACTGAGGCCTTCAGCGCCTCGGCATTCTTCAGCCTTCCCTGCTGCGTGTGTTTTTATTTATTTGGCTGCGTTGGGTCGTGCAGGACCTTTCACTGTGGCGTTTGGACTCTCTGGTGCCGGCTGTTGTGGGCTTAGTTGCTCCCAGGCCTGTGGAGTCTTAGTTCCCCAACCAGGGATCGAACCTGTGTCCCCTACACAGCAAGTTGGAGTCTTAACCACTGGACCACCAGGTAAGTCCCTTGGCTGATTTTTCAACTGTGTATTGCCTCCAGCTGCCAAAGTCTAACGCAGGCAATGGCCTAAGATTCCCCTGGGCCTTCGTTTTTCTGTGCACGGCCCCTGGCCCAGGTTCATCCGCCTGTCTCCTGTATGCCGAGCTCACCGGGTAGACTCAGAACGCGTACCTGAAAACGCTTCTCTGGATTGTAGTAGTAATTTTGTCGACTGGCTCCTTGGATTCATGGACAAGGATAGTGTAAACCTGGCTGAATCCAGCTAAGAAAGCTGGGAGTGCTCACCTTCCACAGCCCAGGGACCCTGACTTCCGGAATGGTGGATGGCTAAGTGGGTGGTTAGGCCTAGACCGTGTTGGCAGCCAGCTAAGCGTGCCCGAGATCCCCAAGGCCAGAGCAGGCCCAGACCGGCCCAGTTCTCTCTGCGGTGGTTTGCCGTCGCTCCCTTCAGCCGGGCAGCGTCTTCCCGAGGCCCCGGATGAGGGGCCACCCGGGAGATGGTGGTCCTGTGTGGCCGAGCCTTCTGTGCTGTGACGAGCGCCTGTAACTAGATGACCTCGTGAAGGGCCCGGATGTTTTAACGGGCGGACGCTGACCCGGAGGTGTGCAGGGCTGGTACTCGGCCCAGTGGCTGATGCTGTCTCGTGGAGTGCCCCCTCTCGGGGCCGAGGCATCGGCCGATTCCCTGCTGGACGCTCGGAGCCTTCCTGCCGCCTCCCAGGCACTCCTTCATTCTGTCCTCCTGTCGCGGGCGCACGGCTCTCCTCTCAGGGACGCAGACCCTCGTCTACTTCTAGCCTCTCCCAAGAAACGGGGCCACGAAAGCAAGAGTCCCTGTCCGTCTCAGCTCGGTGGGAGGGGATGGATGACTTCTGGAAGAGGCAGGCCCCTGTTGTCTGCCGCCCTTTATGCAAAACTGAAGCTGTTCATCCCTGGTCTTTGAAGTACGATCCCTTCTCCCTTTCGAGCCCATAAGACATCGAGACTCTGACTGTGCTCACAGCTTTGGCCATGCCCACTTGTCTCCGATTCGCTTCTGCTTTACTTCAGTCCTTGTTCAGCTGCTTGAGCGTGAGCAACCGCTCCCCAGGGAGACTGTTTCGAGGCTGCTGGGTGCCATTCTCAGAGGTTCTGTCGCAGTAGGCCTGGGTTCGAGAACACGTTTCTAATAAGGTCCCAGGTAATGTACAGGTACTTCTGGAACTAGTGTCCTGAGCAGCAAGACCATGACTTTGCTGGTGATTTTTATCCTGAAACAAAACTCAACTCTAAACGATAGATGATTCTTTGGATGGCACCCCCAAATTCCGCGAATTATGGCGAGACGTGGTACCTTTGACTAAAAGGACAAACGGCTTTGGCCTCACTGTTGTGGGCTCCGCAGGCCACTGTCCCGGCCCGTCTGTCCCTGGGACTGGAGGCAGTGTTCTCAGCTGCCTGTTGGGACGGGGGGCTTGGAAGCCTCAGCCTGCTTGTCCCCCACCACAGCTTCTTGTTGGGCAGGTTTCTCTACAGGGACTTCTTCCCGCCTGAGACCTAGAGTCAGACAGTGGGGCTGGCCTCAGCTCAGCCATGGCTCAGGGTGGGACTGTGGGCCTTCCAAGGACACCCAGCTCTGCTTTCTTGAGTGGCAGGACCTGGTGGGAGCTAGATTCCTCCCCGCTGCCCTGTGGACCCAGCTGGGGACCCTTTAGAATCCTAGGGGACATCTCCTGAGAAACCGTTTCCTGGAGCAGCATCTCCCTCTCCAGGCTCCAAAGGGCTGACTCCCAGCTGCTGGCAAGGAGCTGATCCTCTTCCCAACGCAAGGCGAAGCCCTCCTTTTGCTCCCCGCCTCTCCAGTCCTCCCTTTTGCGTCAGGTCTGAGCAGCTTTTCCCTGGCCTGTCTACAGTGGCTGCTCTGCTCTTCTTTCCGTGTTGCCACGTTTTGCTCTCACATCATCCACTTTGAGGGAGAAAGTGGATTTTTCTAACTTTTAAAGAAGTCTCATATCACACAGCAACCCCAGAGAAGGGTGGCTGGATGAGGGCGGCTGCCTGCCCAGGGGCAGCATGTTCGTCTGTTACCGCATTCTTAGCTCAGAGAGGATCCACAGGAAACTGCCTTGTACATTCCTTTCACTGGATTCCAATACTCCTGCCAGGAATACGCCAGCGTGGACCCAAAGCTGTATCTTGCCTTGCCGCACACGGAGGTCATGTTTCTCAACCAAGGAGCAGAGAGCAAGGAATAATCATCAATTGGGCTGCAGCGCCAACACTCGGGTTTTCTGAAATGGAGTAAAAGATCACATCCAACAGAGTGGGGAGACCGCCAACATTCCCGCGTTTGCCTCGCAGTCACACCCCTATCGACAGACTGCGTGTGGGCTAAGACGCTTCAGTCGTGTTACCTTGTGACTCCCTGGATGTAGCCCGCCAGGCTCCTCTGTTCATGGGATTCTCCAGGCAAGGAGAGGCACGTCCTTCCAGGGGTCTTATGGTTGATAATTAAACTGTAAAGATTTAAGAATTACAGGCAGTACAAGTTGAAAGGTGTTGCCTCTGGGAGGGCAGAGACGCACTGCTTAGCTGCGTCTTGGTCACTCACTTGTGTCCGACTCTTTGCGACCCCAGACTGTAGCCTGCTAGGCTCCTCTGTCCATGGGATTCTCCAGGCAAGAATCCTGGGGTGGGTTGCCATGCCCTCCAGGGCATCTTCTCAACCCAGGTCTCCCACGCTGCGGGCAGATTCTTCACCAGCTGAGCTAGACGGCCTATTTATTATTAGACTTTTACCGCCTGCAGCTAATATTCTGACTGAATGCCAGATTCGTTGTGCCCTACAAATAACGAAGTAATGCCCAGTGTGGGTAGGGATGTGTGACAGAAATTGGCACAACTTTTCCCACAGGATAACTGGCCCAATAATTCCACCTTCAGGAAAAAAAGAGATGAAGATGGCCTAAAAGGTTGTCTACTTCAAGATTTATAAAATAAAAACTCTACATACCTAACAATGATTGTATAATTTGGTATTGATATATCCACATGATGAAACTATATAACCACTGAAAATTATACTTGCCAAGTAAATGTTTTAAATGGTAAAACATTTTTCTAAAAAGCATATAAAATTTTCTTTACAGAATGATCTAAACTTTGCTTAGAAAGAGAATAAAAATGCCTGAAGGCAAGAATGTGAATGATTTAGTTGTTAAAAAGATTTTCCTGTACTTGCTATAAGGAAAACATTTATAAAAGATCCAAACAGCAGGGAGAATCAATGGGTCCAGCGAGAGACTGACAAAGAGCTCTGCAGTGGCAATGGCCCCCTTGTCTAGAACCATCCTGAGAGAGGGCCTTGCCTAGGCCAGGACTCCCCGTCTTCCCGTCTACGGGGCTGCTGTGCAGGCAAACACCGCCTCCCAGGCACGTCCACACCCCAGCCTAAACAACTCAACTAACAGCTTCGTACTGATCAGTCCTCCACAGGTTCTCCTAAGTACTTCAATGTTGTTTTGTTAAAGCCATCCTGACGGTAAGTAGTGGTATTCTCCTTTTTCAGAAGAGGAAACAGAACCGTGGAGGTCAAGGCCTCAGTGGCAGACATGTGATTTAAACCCAGGCTGGCCTGATCCCGAAGTATGAACCCGGCTCTTCATACAGAGAGCTGGCCCCCCCCAAGGAACGGCCACTGAGACGTCTCCAAAACACACCACAGTAACTCCCCTCCCGTCTTTAAACTCTTTATAAGATAGATATAAAAACTGTCTTGGATGCAGTAGGAAATCTCAATTTTAAAACATTAAAAAAATCTTAAAATATTCAAGAATTATGCTAGAGTAAAAGAATGCAAGTGGCCAGCCTTCCTGTTCAGAATCTATTTTAAGAGGTGCAGTTACAAAGTGAAATGGTTTCTCATTCATTTTAACCGAAGAAGGAAAAAATTCAGAACTTGAACTCCGAAGACTGATGAGGACGCTGAGACCAGGATTCTCCAGAACGGTGCCTGCCTGCCCCCACTCAGCTGTTACCCAGCAGCTTTACCAAGCTCGAACCAGAGCTCCGCCGAGAGCCGAAGCAGCACCAACTCTGTTTGCCATTCCAGATGTTTCCCCCTGTATTAGATCATGTTCATAGTTTAAAAACATCTCAGTGCTATCTCAATATTCATCTGCCAGCGACAACTTAAGCCACATAGTGAATATGATTTAATGCTTCCATTACCATTCAAATCAAAAATAATGAGTAGGTTGGTAGGTACAAGTACACTAGATTAAACTGGAAATCTCTCAAGCAACAGAACAAAACCAATGTGAAGAAAAAACCCCACATAATCTGTACAGAATCAGATTCTGGTCTCACTGCACTAAACAGACAATCCCCACATCCTCTGTAAAAACTGCACCTCCTCACGTCCATAGTCTGATTCTTTATCCTCTAAAGACAGAGGCCACGGAACCCTGGATTCGGTCCAGGGAAGAGCCGGGCTGGCAGCCTTTGCCAAGATGGATGCCATGGTTCAAAAAGTTCCAAGGAGCCTCTGATCTGCAGAGAAGCCACTGGAACAGGAGCAAACACCGCACCACTTAACGCAGCCCCAACAGCCCTGTGAAGCCAGGCCGGGCATTTCTTCCCAACTCAGAGGAAACCTCTTCCCGCAGTTCACATTGCCACCCGGGAACTGGGCTAACTGAAAGTTCTCTCACACACAAGCCGCAAACCTGCAGTGATGGTTCCCTCTCCCTTATTAAAAAAAGACTAGGTAATCTGAATTTGAATTGTTTAGAAATTAGGATTTTATGGAGTCCAGGAGAGGAAAAACTTAAAGAAAATTCTTCATTATAAAAATATCAGCACCAAAAACCTGTCCTTAAGATGTTCTTAGATACATATTTTAGGGCTTTTTCTTTATTGCTCATTACAGATTTAAAACTATGAAATGTGCATTTCTTGGCAAGTTACACAAGTGATTTCTTTGCTTATTCACATTTCCAGTAGACGCTTAAGGAAACGGACAGAAACACAAAGGACAGGAGAAATACAAACGGCAACAGTCTCGAAACAAAAGGACTTAGTACAGAAAAAAACGTCTCCACAGTCAGTGTCCGTCAAAACAGTGCAAATGCTCAGATCATCAATGTCATACACTAAGCTAGTAGTAACACTCGTCTTTGTAGCTGCAAAATGAAAAAGTCACTCACTTATATGATCACACAAACTAATTTGCTCAAGGTTCAGCTTAAAACAACATTTAATAGACAAGTTCAAAAAGAACATGTTTTGTTTTAATGCAGCTGTGCTCAGATGTCTACATGATGTCCTCAGAAACCATTCTGGACTAAGCCAATTCAAAAAAGGCAGTTCAAAGCAGCGTCACACTAGCCGCCTGAAGGTATCCCTGGAGATACTGGAGCGCTTCCGCATTGAGGCTGGTGCTCACCATGGAGGGGACCTACAGGTGGGAAACAGATGACAGATCTGAAACGTGGACCCATGGGAATTACTGTTTTACTGTTCAGTATGATTGTGCTATTATGGTTGCTTAAATCAAGTCCCGTTGGTTACTGATGCCTCACGAAGTACTCATGGTGAAATACATGATGCCCAAGGCTTGCTCTCAAATTACTTAGTGAAGGTCTGTGATAAATATGAGTATTTGAGTTTCTAAGTTATGTTCTAAATTTTCCACAATAAAACAATCAAAAATACAGATTTTCTGACAAAATTTGTAAGACTGTTTCTGGCTAACGCAATATAAAGCCATTATTAGATTTACTCTATGGTCTGTTATTTCTGAATATGTTGCACTTAAAAACATTAATACCTCCATTTTAAAAATGGAAGGATTATTTCATTCTGGGAAATAAATACATTTCTAGTCAAGGGTTTTATCCTCCACTTTGTCTTTACTCCGAAGTCATTTGCACATCATCATCAAGGAAACACGGAGCCTATCACTTAGAGAGACCTGCCTGCAAGTGCCTGCAGGTGACTGTGCTGGAAGGAAGACAGGCGCCTGGGCGGCTGCCCTCAGCACCACCCCACGGGGGCCTGTGAACCGAACAGTGATTCAGAGGTTAGAGTTCTCTGAGGTGACAAAGACACGCACCCTTCCTGGACAGGCAGTAGACAGCTTGTGCAGCGACTGTGCCAGGTGGATTTTGGGGTTGTTCACCATCTGACCAACAGGGTCGTGCTCCTTTTTCCCAGCAAATGCCAACTGTGAGAAGGCAGTCTGGTATCCTGGGGTATCTTCTATATCAATAAAATGTTCTTCATCAGGAATGGTATCATCCTCGGGTAACTCGAATAGGCCAATCAGAGACTGTAATAAAGGAGTCCTGGATTGGAAGATGACAAGATTTAAGTAACCTCTTGGAAGATTTAAGTTATTAATAAAAGAGCAATGTCTTCAGAGACACAAAACTATAGACTCGTAGTCTCAGGAGGAGGAAGGGATCGTTGAGATTAAGATGGACACCAGTGATTTTGTCTAACTGGAAAGCGTTCTTCAATTCTTTGGGCCACAGCATGCCAATGTGCTTTGCCCAGAACTCTCAGTGCTGGCTGTGTGACCCTGCTAGTTAGAAGGCCATGTGTGTGAAACCAAATTGAGATTCAATGGTTTTAAGTTAGAAGAAAAAAGCTTCAAGTTGTCACATCATTTGATGGAAGAGGCTGCCTGACTGAAACCCTAAGGGAGAGGCAAGAGGTCAAGAAAAGCTAGGTCATCATGGAGCCAGACATCAAGCACGCATGTAAGATCTTCTGCCTGTAAAAGCCTTAGAGATCACCTGGACCAGGGACTTTCAGCAGTCTCTCTACGGGGTCCATGAATCCCCCTCAAACTTCCATGGGGGTCCCAGTGGTTAAAACTCTGTGCTTCCACCGCAGGGGGCACAATTTTGATCGCTGATTGGGGGAACTAGGATCTTACATGCTGCTAAGCATGGCCAAAAGAAATAAAAATAAATTAATCAGGAAACAAAATCTTTCTAGGCCCAGAAGGATCCACAAGTCACGTCTTGGATTTGACGGCAGCTACAGAGGCGGCTGAGGTCAAAACCCAATTCTCTTGGCCCCCAAGAGAATAAGCTTGGTTAATTTTGTCATCATAGGGGAAGGAAACTGTAATTTCCCCCAAACTTCAGAATGGAGTACTTACCACAGTTTGGTGTACTCTGTGTCCATCATTGGGGGACATTCTGTTAGTAACTTGGTTATCCCAACAGCACAGATCTTTTTCTCTACATTTCCAGATACTTTCTGAATTTCAGGAATAATGATTTTTTCCAAAACCATTCCAAACATTCTGTTAAAGCAAAATAAATTCACTCAATATTTAATTACAGTAGTCTAACTTATTTACACTCAGTGACTCCTTAGGAATATAATACAAAAAAAAGGCTGCTAATTTTGGTCAGCAGAAAGGAAGAGACCTAAAAACACCAAACCGCTACCCTGACCGCCTGCCGCCATGCTTCCTGAGTACTGTGCCGTAAGCCATGCTCGAGGGGCTCTCTGGGGCCACTTTTTGGTCTTGCATGTTTTTTTAATTACTCAAGAGATCTTTAAAAAACAGAGCACAGATAAGAAGAAAAGAGAATCACGATCACCTCACCATCCAGCAATAACCAGTTTTAACATTTTTGGATTATAAACTTGCCAACTTTCTACGCTTACATACCTCTAAGTATGTCAATGTTAAAGGCTGTCTTTTTAAAAAATGATTTGGCTAATGAATATTGTTGCAAACATCCTGGAATTAAAGTTTTCTGTAATTCTGCATGGTATAAAATTCTTAAGTTTATAATTCTGTTATTAAGAATTTATCTTATTAACTTCTTTGAAGTGGAAATGGTAAATATCAAGGCACGTGGACATTCTGATCTCTGGACAAGTGCGTATTTTTTGCTCTGTGGAAAGACCATGCTAATTTAGGTGCCACGAGCACTGAGTCAAACTGCTCCTTTCTTCATGACTTCCTATAGCTAGAAAACATATTTTCTGGTACTTCTCAGGTTAATTCATTTTTCACATTTCAATCAATTGGGAATTATTTTTGATTTACTACAGATATCTATAAAGTTTCTCTCCAAGAAGTTATTCTCTATCATTACTTTACTGCCTTCCTTCCCTAGTAAATGGGTAATGCTGCTTAACTGTATTCTTAATGCATATATACTAAGTCAAGAGCAAAATTTCACTGATCCAAACTATTCGAACTTGAAAAACCACTGCTGGCCCTAACAGAGGGAGGCTCCTGGAGACACGCCAGACATCTGACTCAACACAGAGCCCTGGCTGTAAAGAATATGGCGGGTAGGGGCAGGGACCTTTAGGACTTAGAAAAACGTTTGCAGGTATTTTCTTCTTTACAGCCCACCGCCCCCACTGCAAGAATATTTTGGAAACCACAAAGATACTATCACTGCATCAAGAACTATACAGTCATCTATAAAACAGACTAAGAGGTCAGATGTTTTGTTTTGAAAAACAGGATGATAAATAATAAAAGCAGACTTACTTTGGTTGTATACCATCAAATATTTCCTGCAGTGCTAGCGCCCCGTATTTTATACAGTACAAATTAATAAAGACTAAGAAACCTGTCGAAAGGAGATGCAGAGAATCAATACAGAGGACTGCATTAAATAAGCAGTTTAGTCAAAGTCTGCCAAATAGTTTGGCATCAATCCTGGCCTTTTAGTACAACTTAGCATTAGTCGCTCAGTTGTGTCTGACTCTGTGTGACCCCATGGACTGTAGCCCACCAGGCTCCTCTGTCCATGGATTTCCCCAGCAAGAATACTGCTGTGGGTTGTCATTTCCTTCTTCAGGGGATCTTCCTTATCCAGGGACCGAACCCACACCTCCTGCATTTGCAGGTGGAGTCTTTACCATCTGAGCCACCAAGGACAAAAGGTTTACATATGGTCTCTCTCTGATTTATATTTCTTTATGATTTTTCTATTAAAAATATTTTGATGTTTAAACTTACAAACGAACCTTTGGAGCATAGTATATTGAAAATGACTTAGTTTAGAGAACAGAAGCATCTTAAAATATTTTATTTATAAATGATTACAAAATTTCTGTAGGAAAACTCAAATGACTTTACTTACTCTTGATAAACTTTGTTGTTTTGGAATTCTGAAGTCTTTGGAATAGAAGAATGAAGATTTGCTTTCTGTATTGGTCAACTGACTCACTAAAAAATTGAAGAAAAAAGCAACAAAATAAATCCAGCATTTTTTTGAGTCCCGAACAGAATCCTCAATTAAATGTACAATGAAGCTGTATTCATACTCACGGGGGCATGTGCTCTATTATACTGTTTAGAAGATAAAAACCTTGGTGGTCATTGGCTTTGGATGCAATCAGCTTCTGGAAGACACCTAGTAACCCAGGCTACAACAAATTAGATTAAATAATTAGTTAAAGAGGCAAGGATTAATTATTCTGAAAGTAAAACAGGTGATCTATTTTGGAAAAGAGTGCATGCTGTAAATTATCTAAATAGCATTTTCTCCGTCTGTCTTCTGAAGTACAGAGGTGGGGAAAAAATCCCAAATAATAAGCCCGCAATGTTAAGCTTCTACCAGAGATAAATAACTAAAGGATACCTAGTTCCAATAAAATGTTAACATTTTCTACTAATCAATTCCCTTTATAGTAAGTTCATTTTAAGAAATTTTTTAAAAATTAAAAAGAATCTGCCATCTCTAGTTTCTCATTTATCTTAAAAATTAGTTATATCAAAATAAATCTGACTCACGATTTTGTCAGCTGCAGCACTCGCTATTGTATTTGAACCTCGTTCTAAGAATGCCTGGAGAAGCCTCACTAGAGCAGGAATATTTCCTGTTCTTTCCCAAAGCACTGGCTGAAGGAGATGAGGAAATAAGGCCATGTAAGATGACGGGATGTCATTTTTGTGTGTTTCCAGAAGCAAAGACATCACTTGAAAGACATATGGAATAAATTCTGTTGATAGAAGTAAAAACAGAGCTTTCAGCTTCAGAATTAATGGTTCTGACACAAAAGATACATATCTCTTAGGCAGATTGCATTTTATAATCACTTGAACAATTTTTAATCAACCAGAAAGAAAATAACTTTCTTTACTTACCTTGTACATCATTTTGTAAAATTTCAGTAAACACCAGAAACAAAGCCTCCTCAAAATTTATAACAGCAGCAGGGTTAGACTTGCAAGTTATTCTTATGGATAAACATATTGCTTCAAACATATAGTGATTAAAGTGAGGTTTGCTTGGGTTCTAAAATTAAAAAAAGAAAAAGCTTATGTCTAATAATCTAATTCACTATCTAAAACACATTTAACCTTACTGAAAACACTATTAAGAAAAAAAACACCAATCATACTACACGAAAAAGCCTAGATGTTCAAATTTTATAGTGACTTGAAAATTTAGAAAATGAAATAGTAATACTAATGCCAGTTTGGACTTTATTTTTAATGAGTAAATGTCTACTTATGAAAAATACTTCAGAGGCACCGGAAGGTGACTGCATGAACCTCAGCTCCCAGTGTTTATAAGGAGCTTTTTCACGCCTGAGTGCTCCCCCAGAGCCATCACCGTAACAGTGATGGAGGAGACAGACAGGGACGTGTGGGGCCTCAGGCCAATCTTAACTTCTGCAGGCCTCAGTATGCCTACACCTGCAGTAGCAATCCTTCAGACCAGCGGCTTTCAATTTTCTCTTTCAACCACAATCCTTTGAAGAGCACCATATAAAGTTGATGAGCTGAAATGAGCGTGTAGCACAGGGCCAGGTCAAAGTGGAGAGACCTTACTTCAATTTTCTTTCAATTCCCCAAAACCCAAGTAGGCCCTAGAGGCTTACCCGGGATTCAGTGGAAAAATGATCACTATTCTCAAAGTCTGCCTAATACTTCCTAGGACTTAATCTCCTTTTAATAGAATTAACAATAACATATGAATTTTATTGCTTTTAAACCAATTTTTCTTTGCTAAAACTCGGTATTAATATTTAAACACGGATCAAAATATCTGTAAAATTTTTCATCAAAGGAGTGAACTTTATTTTTGGGGAAATGAGTCAGAAAGAGACACAAAAGGACATTAATCTGAATAGCCTCTTTTGTGTCCATGTGGGGCAAAGCCTACTTCTTCCATCTAAGATTATTTCAGATTGTTTATACTTTCTCAATTCTCTTCAATGAACACGTTACTTTTTAAAGTGAGAATAAAACGTTTTAAAGTTTCTGAGCTTACGCTTCAAGATGACTGCTGCCATGTCTCCAATCTATGTCACACCCCACACTTTCAGAATCACATATTAACTGCTGGTCAGGAAGAATTCATAGATCTTTCCCTGTCCGACTGACTGCCAAGGAGTTCTGAGGCTCAAACAGTTTGAAGTATTCAGGTTAAAAAGCAACCGCACTTTCAAAACTGGCTCTGTTACCTTACTAACAGCTAATAGCTTCTGTGTGAGCTGAGTGATGAGAGTAGGGATGTAGGGGATTATGGCTTCCTGTAGGAGGGAAAAACTTCTCATGATAGCTGTAAAATACAAGAGCAGAAACAGAGTTTAGTTAAACCTCAGAATAACTTGTTAGGGAGAGAAGAAAGTCTTCGGATTCATAAAATAAAATATTAAGACTGTGAAACAACCCTCATAGCTCTCTACATTTAAAAATAAATTAAAATTTCCCTTCCTTTTAAAATCAGGCAACACAATTTATTTATTTATGTTATTTCCAGAAGGCTTAAGGGACAGTAAGAAATAATGAAGTGACTGAAGAGGCAGGTAAAGCGGAGGTGAGTGAAGCAGGAGATGAACACAGGGAGCAGCAGGGGAAGGGAATTTCCTCCATCAGCAACCAGGGGCATGGAGTTTTGCCTGGAGTCTACTGGAAATATCACAGCGCACCACAAGCTGAAACATAAGGCCACCTGCCCATCTTCCCACAAAAGAGACTAGGAGCCTGAGAAAAATCCAGAAATACACATCAAGCGATAGAGGGCCCATGTTGTGAAATTAACTGTTCATTAACAGACACCCAAAACACACTGGGCAGCGGAGATAAATACATTATTAGGCTAAAACTATATGATGGCTGTTTCTACACAAATGGAATAGACGTTTACTAAGTAGAGCATCTACGATATGCCAGGCGCACAGAACAGAAAGTTATCCTCTTTCCTCCTAAACTTTGCTGTGATGCCAAAGGCTCGCCCTCCAAGTAGCTAAGCGCTCCCTATCCTGCAGCTCAGCTTAGACACCACTTGCTAGAAAGCGGAGGTTACAGGATGGGTCAGCGTCCCTTCACTGGGCTCCGCAGAATCCCTGTGTTCGCTCATGCAACAGTCTCTACTGGGAAGCTGGTACATGCTACACACATGCTCCTGCACACACTAGGAACACAGCAATGACGAGCACGGGCCAGTCGGCTGCCTCAAAACACGGACATTAAACCACAGTAGTTACACATCACTGTAGGGAGAAATACAGTGCTGAAACACAAATACACCTAGACACACACTTACAAACAGAAACACATGCACACACACCCACCCCTCCACCGAAGGGTCCTGACCGGCCAAGCCGAGGCACGGGGACAGTTTCTTCGACAAGCACTTCCCACTGCTGCTGCTCGATTGCTTCGGCCCTGTCTGACTCTGCGACCCTAGGGACAGCAGCCCACCAGGCTCCTCTGTCCACAGGACTCCCTGGGCAAGAATCCTGGAGTGGGGTGCCATTTCCTTCTCCAAAGCATTTCCTATGTGTCATAGGAACTGTGCTGGACCCTTGGAATGTCCCAGAACTGATGCCTACAGCTAGCTCCTGCTTCCTCAGCAGTGGTGTCTATGAAGGCAGATCTCTGTGGGGTCCATCAGACACGCCCAGGTTTCACACACAGACCTAGCAGAGCATGCTGTCAATAAATGTAGAGTCCCAGCTCATCTCTGCCCTCGAGAATGTCAGTCAAGGAAAAGAAAAAAGGAGCTTGATACCTTTACTTTAATAAGAGGAGTTCCATATCATTGTTAGGGTAAAACTTTCTCCACAAACACTGTTAACAGTATTTTTCATTTTAAAATATCTAAACCTATCAAATTCTCAATATAACCTGAACTACAACTCAGTGTTGACTGCCCCTGCAGTCTACGAAATTAGATACTTGGAGTCTGTATACCAGGGAAATGGCCTACCTTTCATAATATATTCATTTTCTGAAGAGCCAGGAAGTGTGAGAGCTTTGAAAAGGTTTGTTAGCAGAATCTCAACAAACGGTGCGATTTCTGCAGCTGTAAAGCTATAGATGAAAAAACAGCTTTCAGTCACCACCAACTCTTGAGCGTCACTCTGGAATACCCCTGGCAACTACTAAATCACACTTCTTGGCATAAAGTGAGCCATCTCCCACCACAGACAATTGGTACTCAGCTTAGGAAAAGATTTCTTTTACATATGCTCAGGTTAAGTTCCTAAGAAGGCATGTCTGAGACCAAACACAATTAAACAAACCCCAAACCAGGCAAACCCAACATTGTCTAAACTGCTGAAGTCATAACTAGTTTACACCCCTCAACGTTGAGAACAGAACTCTCAATCATCTAGCTTTCCAGGAGGTGCAGCAAGTTCAGAACTGTTTTCTGCATAAATTCTGAGCCTGAAGACAGTACTGTCTTAACTCAAAGGATAACCTTTTAACCCTTAACTAGACACTGAGTGTATCTGGACTTCAAGTCCTTGATGAAGAAAAGAACCCAAAATGCTTTCCATCTCAGCTTTCAAGAAATAACACTGTGAAGAAAGGCCTGAAAGGCCTGCAGACCATCCAAACCCCCACTTCTTTTTATCCTTGGAATAGGCCTCAAGAGCCACTACCTTGACCCCCAGAGAATCACCTTCACTCAGCCGTCTCTTGTCTCAGCACTAAGTGAGATGACAAGAACAGCCAGGTCAAAGGGCTACTACATGGTCTTCCCTTGACCAAGGCCTACTTCTGAGATGCCTTCCGAATGACCGTTTTGATTTTAATCTCAGACATTATGGACACCCTAACTTACCACGTTTCTCTCTCCGCCTTGGCTGCTAGAGGATTCCACATAAAATTCCTGACTTTCTTGACTATACAGGATCCGCTGACAAACCTCTCTTTATTAACCTCACACCCAGTTATTTCCCTTTGCTCCAATCTCCTCCACTTAACTTTACTGTCATAACACAGCTACTCTGGCACGCAGTCTCAAATCCTTTCGGAATGAGACATAGTATAAATGAGTGAAATATTCACATTTATTTTTCTAACTTCTAATGAAATTGTGACTACACTGAGCTATCTCTAATCAGTACCGATGGTCTACAGCCCAAGATGAAAAAATATACACATCAAATACTTACAGAGTGGCGCTGTTAGGCCCTCTCATAGTGAACAGTCTCTCAAGAGCATGTGCTGCGTAAGTATGGACAACAACGCTTTCAGCCTGAAGGTGACTGATTAAGAGGGGAACTGAGACGAGCAGATGCTCTTTCGGTACCTGAAAAACACAACAACACATGCGCCGTGACGCACTGGCCATCTCTGAGTAAAAGCCACCTGCAGAGAGTGCTTTGCTGGCTCTAAAAAGTTAGAACCTAATCTTAAGAGATTAGTTAGAATCTGACTTTAATTTTCAGCAACTATTATAATGGAAATGCTATGGGTGAGAAATCAAAACTTCTTCCTCCTTGCAGTGGTTCAACTCACATTCACTTTTCCAACCAATTCTCTAGCTCTGAGCATGAAACTATGACCTTAGGGTAAAAAAAAAATCACGGAGAAGCAGACTGATTTAACTCCTCTTAGGAACTATACTTCCCACTAGGAAGTTTCTTAGAAAAATCACTCAAGCTCTTTGTGCCTCACTTTCTCTTCTTTAAAAAATAAAGCGGAGAGAGGAGGCATAAGCATAAGCATACTATTCTTCACTAAAAACTTCCAAAACTTGAGAATATCTAAGATCCCACAAGCCATGTGGTGCAGCCAAAAAAGAAAAAATGGAGAAAAACGGTGTTCAACATACTCTCTCCTGTGTAGGACAGCGGGAAATATATAAACAGATACAGGACAATTTGGGGTTATATTTTCAAAATTAAGTAATGGAAACATAAACCAAAACTCAGTAAAAAATGGTTACCTTCAGGAAGAGAGAAGGAACAGGGAAGAAAGCTAGACCTTTCTGAATGTACCCCACCTGACTCTGGAGGCATGGACAGTAACCTTTCTCAGGCCTCCCGCCAAAAAACAAAACCCCACAAAGTAGGAATCTAATTATCTCTCAAGTTAGTGGCAAAAAGGCAGAATAATTTCAAGTTGTTTTCAACAGTTATCTCTCGACTATCTATCCAGTAGGATAATATGCTAAGGATGTAAGATACACAAAGAAATCAAACGGCACTCCGCAGTATTACTTCGGTGATAATATTGGTTTTACTTATTTTCCAGCTCTCTTCATGAAAAAGCCTAGAATCAGTTTCCCCAGCATCTAGATTATGGTCTCTAAAAAACACTTCCCACCTTTAAGGGTGGCAAACTCAGGTCTGGGACAGGAAATATACAAGATGAACCTGAAATATTGTCATATATGAAAGAAAAGAAGCTGCTAAAAAGTTACTAAATTTATGTCAAGAAGACACAGGAAGGAACATATGTATACCTATGGGTGATTTATGTTGATGTACAGCAGAAACCAACACAATACTATAAAGCAATTATCCTCCAATTAAAAAAAAAAAGAAGAAATGAAACCCTACAGAATGGGGCCCCTACTGGCCAAAGATGACACTAGAGAGTCAAAAAATACATTCCATTTGTCTTCTGGAGGTTGGTAAGGCACCAAACTCACTACTCTGAATTTATAAAGGGGAAAAACATGGAGAAGGAATTGGCAACCCACTCCAGTATCACTGCCTGGAAAATCTCATGGACAGAGGAACCTGGTGAGCTACAGTCCATGGGGTCGCAAAGAGTTGGGCATGACTGAGCCACTAACACTTAGAGAACAAAGAAAACAAAGAAGATGAGCAATTTTGTGTGATTTGCCTTTAGGCTCCTAACAGCTTGGCTGGAATTTAAGATAACAAAGTTGGATAACACTGAGCAGGGGCAAATTATTCCTAGGATTTTCTAAATAGATTTTGTAGTCTTTGTTACTTAATAAAAAAAAGGCGGGGGGTGGGGGAACACACAAACGTATCCCGTTTTCCCCATTCAAATTGGTAATTAATCAATCTATGAGGCAGTAATGTTGGTTGTGCAAAAGAATAAACATATTAAAAACCACACAAGTATACATTTTAAAATGGTGAATTCTATATTAAGGTTACCTATATCTCAAAAAATGTGATCATCACTCTTAACCTCACATTAGAAATACAGGGAATAGAGAAACAAGAGGTAAATTATACCACTGAGGATGCAATCAGTCAAAGGTAGAATGAGAAACTACAAGATAAATGACTGGTTTCTCAAAAAAAAAAAGGGGGGGTGCGTAGGAATGGGGAAGAAGGACCCCTCTGTTGTAAACTAAGGGACATGATATCAACCACAAGCAATGTGTAAACAGTAGTTTTGAGAAACGGAGAAAAATTAATCACGGCCTAGTATCCTAAGTTCTTAAGGAGATATTGCTAATTTTGTTAGATGTGGATATCAAATATGACTGCACAGCAGAAGGGAAGAGAAGCTGGTATACAATAAACCTCTGAAGAGAGTAAGTGGCATGTAACATATAAATGAAAAGCTACTTACTTGATTTCTAAAAATCATAATGTATTTGATGCCATCAGCTTTAAGAACAGGAAACTCATTTACTATTAAAAGAAATAAAAAGTCACAGTTATTTAACTGTTACTCTCAAATCAGTCACAATATTATCAGATTTTAAAAACATGGTTTTTGGTAAGCAAATGTCAAGTACTTAAAGCTTTGTTAATTATATAATGATCTACCACACAACTATTAATTCTGGTAAGTTTATGAATAATTCTATTTTTTTCACCTTTACCTTTAATTTTCACTACAAAGGAACACATGTTACTTATATAATTCAACAAAAATTATTTGGGCCACGGGAAATAATCACAGTATCTCTTCCCAGAACCGAAGCTATTCTGAATCAGGAGCAAGCCTCTCCAGATGAGTTTACACGAGCAGTGGGAAGCACGCTGACTACTGAAAGGGACAGAATACCAGGTGGTTGTCAAAGCTCTTGAAGTGACAGTGACGAGGGAGTCCTCTATATTATGCCCGCTGTGCAGTGACTGTAACTCTCCACAACTTTACCTCTGTCTATCTTGTCTTGATTAACATACTCTCATAAACATATATAAAAGTATCCTCAGCATCTATTAGTCTCAAGTGCTTTAAACTTACTTCCATTTTTATGAGTTCATTTTTTTTTAAGTTTTATTTTATTTTTGGCCATGTTGTGGGCTCTTAATTCCCTGACCAGGTACTGAACCCAGGACCTCAGCAATGAAGCACAGAGCACCAACCACCTGACCGCCAGGGAATTCCCAAGAGTTCTTTTTTTTTTTAATGAGAAGGAAAACAAAAACCAAAGTATGATTTCTAGTGTGAAATTATTAGGATAACAAAGCTGAGTGACAATTCAGTCTCACTTGCTCCTATTTTCCTTCTATATAAGCAACATTTTCTTTAGGGAAAGTTAATTTCACCTGGGCAAGATTGAAGGCAACTGTCTGAAATTTTATCCAACAGAAGTAACTGCAAGGATAGGAGCCACTGTTTTCAGCATCATGAATGATAGAGAGCCACAACAGCATTCATCTGGTAGTTTAAAATAACAGTGCACATAAGAATTGCAGGTACACTGTAAGTTGTATTAAAAACATTTCACAAAACTCACCATTAGCTGATTTTAAATCAGGGAGAATGTGATTCACGAAGAATTCAGTCAGGTTTACAAGCTCATTTGCTTGTGTAATCCCGTGCTAAAAAACAAATTCATAACAGTGACATGAACTACCTGCATAAATCTACCACAATGGAAATTTAGGCAGCTTTAGAAAACCAGGTTAAAGATGGAGATAAATACTTCAAAACATAAACTGCTTACATATAAAATAAGACTGGTTTAACAGATATAAAGAAACTTCCCTAAATTAAAGAACAAATAACTTTAAGCTTAGCAAGTCTCCTATACTGAGTCTCACCTAAAGAAACAAGTGCCCCATCTATACTTTGGTCTATGAGAAACATGTACGTAATACACAAATATAAAGTCATTTCTGGAGACTATGAATTCTAATCAGAACATTATCTACCAGAGTAGGCTACATAACCAGAAATATATCCCTCTCTTTTTGACTTCTGTGCTAAAGGACAACTATGTTTTGGAAACAAAAATATACTGAAAAGAGTCACCTTCTGTGTTTGGGCTTTCGATGCCAAAGATGTCACCAGGTAAATGGCTGCATCTTTGTGTTTCCAGTTGACAGATGGGTTTTTCGCATATTCCTGCAGCATGGAATTAACATAACCAGAGAAGATTCCTGTCACGGGTCCCTCAAAAAACTTGCATAATCCTCGAACTAGATCACAAGCAGCCCTGCGTCTAGTATCAATATCTACAAAATCAAAAGGAAATACACCATGGGAGAAAGAAGCAACCACCAACCAACTGGTCAAGTTTTTAAGAAAACAAATTGCCATCTGATAGCTATAAACAACAAAAAACAATGAAAAAAATTCTCTCCCCACAAACAAAAAATGATAATGAAACTAAAAGATCATAGTATGATAAATACTAATAAGTATATAAAAAAAGAGAAGACAAATGATTCAACATCTGATACTTTGATATAGCTCATATAAGGGCTGCTTTTTACCACACTCAAGTTAAAGAAGGAAAACAGTTCTCCAGAAAAAGACAGCTGAAATGACACTCACCCTCACTCCCTTACTTCCCCGTATCTATCAAAAAAAAGAGCAACTTTAACACTGGTTCCTAAGAGACCAACAGTTAAAAATCAACATACCAGATCCTTCCAGATCTCTTCTTATGTACTCCTCAGAATTATCTTCAAAGGCTTCTTCATCAGCAGCTGCAAAAGCAAGATGACATTCAGATCACCTCTTACAAGACATGGAAAGTCATTTTAGCTTTACAGTTGGGTATGCAGAAGAGCATGTGGAACCACCGTGTTTTACAGCAAAGTGTTCTTTCCCAACCAATGATTATTTCACATATTCTTATTAATTGTTCTTAGGTCAGTAAATGCTACCCTGAAGACTTAGGTAACAGGTAATTTACAAAGCTGTGAGACAGGCTCACTGTTTTAATGTGCGCGTCCACAGAACTGCACTTTATCACCGACTTTCACAAGTGCTGGAGATCAATACAGGGAGGCCAACTCTTTATTCTGACAAGTAAAGACATTAAACAACTGCCTAACCACTACCATCACCATTGTTTCAGAAAAGTCACTTCAACACCAAAACAAGTAGGACAGTATCAGATAAAGATCTGTCCTTTAAATATGGTTTTATGAAAAGGAAAGGAAACAGAACCCCATGTTACACTTTTATTTTCTCGTTCTGTTCCAGATTGAATGATCTAATGACTGCTCTTCCTACTTATAAGAAAGACATTCTGTACAAACGGACTCTTAGGACTATCTTAACCTTAAAGCATGAACGAGGAGGGACTCAATTCTGTATTTAAAAGTTATCAATCACTTCTAGCCTCAAGTCAGCTATTCAAAAATAGCTTTTGCCTTGGTTAATACTAAATCCAATAAAAATACTAAATCCATATAGACTGAATATGTTACAAATAGCAACACAGAGAAGACTTAATTCTTAAATTTACACTAACATATTCTTTTAAAAAATGAGCTTTTAATTAATCTCCTGAAAAAGCTTTCCACAATTACCTCTAAATTCCATGTTAGGCACAATAACCTTTTCACAGATACTTGTCAGCGTGTTCTGGTCCTCGAAGAGATTCTTATAGTGAGGTCTCTCACAAACTGAAGCCAGAAACTGAATTGCATTACTTACCAACTGGAATAAAACACAAAAATAAACATATTTAAGAGCAAACTGAACCATTTACTTCATGGGGGAGGGAAGGGATGCCTTAATTATTTGTCTCCACCATCATCTTACCAAGTCATATTTAACCTCTTGACCTGTTGTAACCAGTAAGTTCCAGATGGCTGTGACAAAGCGAGGCAGGTACCGCTGAAACTCTTCATCGTACTTTTGTGCATAAAGTGCAGCATTGTCACAAATCTGGGATTTTAAGAGCTCCAGTAAGCCTGCTTCCTCTTCATCCTCACATAAGAGAAAACAGAAAACTCAAACATACAACTTCAATGCTACCATAAACACGGAGAGTAGCCAAACTCTTCAAAAATTATAAATTCAAAGTGCTGTAAACACATCTATGACACCGCAAATTTTTTCACCTGGTCTTTCAAGTAAATAAATTATGAAAATGCTTCTTATTTATTCGTCAGTGAGAACAATTATCAAAAGTTTTCAAGTTAAATAAAGCCCTTTCTTCTGGTTGCTGAATTACACAATATTTATGTATTAAACTGAAAATAATATACTCCTTATAACCCTGAATAATAAACATCAACCATATCACACCTCCATTTCTAACGCAGTCTCGCTATCTCTCAAAAGGTTCTCATTTTCAAACATATTAAAATGTATTCTCTTCCCCATAAGTTAATACTATAACATTCTCACAAATAATAGTTTGCTCCTCTGTCCAGGGGA
The DNA here is from genome assembly GCA_006410935.1 of Redunca redunca. Taxonomy (NCBI): domain Eukaryota; kingdom Metazoa; phylum Chordata; class Mammalia; order Artiodactyla; family Bovidae; genus Redunca; species Redunca redunca. The sequence continues at coordinate 155,828 of SJYQ01002503.1, forward strand.
TTTCCCAGGCAAGAATACTGGAACGGGTTTTCATTTCCTACTCCAGGGGATCTTCCTGACCCTGGGATCAAAGAAAGGTCTCCTACATTGGCAGGCAGATTCCTGACTACCGTGACACCTGAAAGTGAAGTCGCTCAGTCGTGTCCGACTGTTTGCAACCCCATGGACTGTAGCCTACCAGTCTCTTCAGTCCACGGAATTTTCCAGGCAAGAATACTGGAGTGGGTTCCCATTTCCTTCTCCAGGGGAACTTCCCGACCCAGGGATCAAACCTGGGTCTCCCGCATTGCAGGCAGACACTTTACCGTCTGAGCCCCCAGGGAAGCCCTATAAGATGCTGGAGAAGGGCATGGCCACCCACTCTAGCATTCTTGCCTGGAGAATCCCATGGACAGAAGAGCCAGGTGGGCTATAGTCCATGGGGTCGCAAAGAGTCGGACATGACTGAGTGACTAACACTCTCACGTTTACTGTAAAATGTTACACAACCACCTAAAGCAGGGGTCAATCTGCTGCCTGATTTCTGAAGTACTGTTTTATTAAAACCCAGCTACACTCATTCTTTGTTTTCATTTATACAACTTATAGTATTGCCCATGGCTGCTTTCAACTACAACTGCAGAGCTGAGCACACAGTGCCCAAGTCCAAAATACCTGGACCTTTATAGGAAAAGTCTGCCAGCCCCACTCACAACCGTGACAGTGACTAACAGAATAATCCTTAAGACATATAGCAGCAATCCAGAAATACTTTCTGAGCTATATTATGTGCCAAAGAACTCAAATTGAGAAGAGATAAAAAGTACAGCTCCTCAAAGCATAAATATCAGGGGTGCTACACACAGATGACACATAGTTAAATGGGCAAACAACTCCCTTAAGAATCCTATGTGAGAAACTTCCTTTAGACTTAAGTGTAAAGACAAGCTTATTTTCTGAGGGAGTGGTTTCTCCCTAGTGGACTGAAGAAATTATTTTTTAGGAACCCTTTTCTTGGTTGCACCCTCTGCAAATCTCAGGTAAAATGTGCTGTATACCCACAGTAATATTCTCCCTCTGTATACCACTCCCCAGACAGATTTGCATCACCAACTGTAACCTTTATCTGGTGTTGAAGTATTCTTACTAAATCACCTTTTACCTTTTTTTTTGTTTCTTGAGAAAGAGGTAAATCATAAATATAATAATAAACAAGCAAATGAGTAACAGAGAAGAAGCGTTATGCACCTATTACAAAAAAAATTAACCACTTATTACAAAACCCAGATCAGAAACTTACACACATTACAACCCTTCATGTACCCTCTTTCCCATACTGTAGATGACTTTTTCAAGAGAGGCTGTTATTACAAAGGTTTAAGTTTTCTTAGTATCTTCAATGACAAGTGATTTTCTATTTCATAAAATGCTCACAATGTGAATATTCTTGAAGACTTACTTTCAATAATGTAATAAAATAGCCTTACCTATAAATCATGACTTAAGTCAGTATTACAAGAAGAGTAATTCTGCATATTATAAATAATCAAATGTGGGACATCCCATATAATCAAATTTTACTTGTATTCTTAGAATTTTTATCTATTAACAATGCAAGAGTAAATACATTATAAGGAACCACAATGCTAAATGTTCTCAAATAACTTACATTTTTCTGAAGATTAACTAACTATCCTCCCTCCAATATTCTCAGAGGTACTCAAATAATTCTTTTAACATTTAAAAATACTGAGATACAACTGACATTTAATATTGTATTTCAAATAACTCTTAGTTTAAAAAAGCCTACTTAGGAAATAAATTGTACTTACATCAGTTTGTAGAAGCTTATTATCTAATGTTAAGAGGGTATGAAAATTGTTCATCCAAGTTTCCATATTATCTTCAAAAAATTCAGGGAGATCCTAAAGAATAAATGGTGACTTGAGACTTTGGGTTGAAATAATTATTATACCTCAGTAAGTTTTCCCCACGACGGCAAAAGTTTTCCACACGCCTATAGACTCCAGTCCACATTTCTCAGCTATGTCAACCAATATGTACTTTGGCAAGAGTTCACTGCTCCAGCTGGGTCTGGCAGCTGAGTAAACCATTCTGGCTGTCTCCGTAAGCTTTCAATCACAAATGATGCCGCCTGTTTCCTGTCCCAATGTAAATCTACTTATTCCTTTAAGGTCAAGCTAAGGCTAAAGACTTTCCTTACACAACACAGTGCTTACCAATACATTTCTTTTCCTTTCTGAATTACTGCACTTTTTTTTTAAGATGACCAAGTCAGGCTTACTGGCTGATACAGTTACTGATTTCCTATGGCACAGAACTGCCCTCTTAATGAGGAATAATCCCCCAAGGGTACAGATTATGCCTCCTTCCTACTTAGGCTTCCGTGACTAACAAATTATTAAGCACCTCATTCTACCTGACTTCTAGGAAGTAGAATTCAAAGGTGTAAAAAACAAACAAACAAAAAACCCAGTGATGTCCTTTAAGAATTTCTCAAATTGCTGCCCAGCTGGACACGGATGAAGGTATGCCACTTTGGGCTATTTGTCTCCTATTCATTCTATCTATTCCTTTTAGGAATGCTGTCCCTACCACTGTGAGGGAGTACTGTTGGGAGGATTAAGCGAGGATTAAGCCTGGTACGTGGCTCTGGCTAAAGTTAACAAAAAGGCCACATCCTTCCTCTTAAATCTCAGTATAGGAATCTGTACCAGTAAGACTTCCTTCTTGTCCTGAAGCCCCAGCTCTTATTTAAAGTAATGACTCAGGAACAGAAACGATGACTGGAGCCACCACCTCACTAGCAACAGAGTGACCAGGCATTTTCTACTTAACACTGTAGCTGTGTTTCCTGTGAGACACAGAGGCTTCAGTTCTTACACTTTCCCAAGCCTGCTTCTTCAGTTTTGTCTCCCAGATAAGCTTCCATTAAAAGCTATAAGCTTTTTTTGGTATTACCTAGCCAGAGGCCTCTAATCAAAACATGGTTCCCCCAGTGTCAATACCCACTTAAATGAACAAGAGGAAGTCCTGGGAATGTGTTGTGTCTTCAATAAAATAGAATATAGGATGATACCCCAACAGTCATTTAGGATGTGGGGTTTCCCTAACTTACCAGACTAAGAGAATGCTACTTTTCTCTATGATACATCCACCCACTAGCATGTCTAGGAACTACTATAAAATAGAACACAATTTAGAGATAAAAAGTGGGGGGGAATCAGAAAACAAAACAACTAATACTTATTCTTTGGGCGGGGGGTGAAATCAGTGCTAGCAAAGAAGTCTTTATCAAGTGAAAAACTTTACATTTGACATCAAAGAATAAGAACTAAAACCAAGAAATAAAACAAAACTTACCTGAAAGTTTAAACTGTAGAACAATTTTGAGATTAGGATCAGGGAAGAAAACAGAATCCTCAAAGCAGAGGCATCATTTGCATGGGTGCTGCAGAGTTCAATAGTGGCCTTGGAAAAGAATTTAGGAAGATGGCTTTAGTGTATTGTAAACCTTAGCAAAAAAGCCTTGTACTATGCTGAACCTTTTGGCCAACTCAGTATTTTTATATATCTTCTCCAAAATTTGGCTTTTAAATAGTAGTGTGCACTCATTTAAGATTTTTGAAAAATACTTTATATATTTTTAAACTGTCCATAATAACACTACTGCAAAGTCCAATGTTAATATTTTGGACTAGATCCTTCTATTCTCCTCTGTGTATATATGTAACTATTAAATGTTAAGACTATTAAATGTCTTCATATGTGTTCATTAAATAATTCCCTACAACCTGGCCTTTAGGTTGTTTGCAACTATTTGTTATTCTAACTGCAATAAACAAGTTTATCTACAAATCTTTGTGCACGCACTTCTAGTTTTCTGAGTTTGAGATTCTAGAACTACATTACCAATGCAGAATGGTATGCTGTGAGTAAGGGTTTTGGAAGCCAGACAGATCTAGATACAACCCAGACTCTTGCTCACAATGAGCATGACACTGAGTTAAGTTATTTCAGAGCCCCTATCTCCTTATCTGTAATTAAGCATAATACCTATCTAATATACATAAAAGGTCTTGGTAATTCATGCACATCTATTATGTAAAACACACACAACAAATGTTGCTAACTACATCCTGGAGTCAGGAAATACAAATATTATGGTTTTCTCACTGAAGTGTCAAACTCCAGAGAGCTAGTACCATTTATAATCCAACGGGGAGGACATGAGGGTTCATTTCAGTGCACTCTAGCTAAAAGACCCCCCGCCCCACCAGTTCTACCTGTTCCTGGCTAAAACTTTTAACGTCACTGAAAAGAAATAGAAACTCTCTGCCAATCCAACAGGTGAAAAAAATTATCACATTTGTCCAATTTTATTTTTGAAAATAAGAATGTACTATCAGTAAGATACTCTAACCATGAAAATTTCTGTGCATACTCTATAATTTAGAAGTTGTGACAATCACACAACCTTTCCTTTTTGAAAACAGGAAATGAGCAGCTTTTCTTGAGATAGAAAAACTGTTGGGGCATGCTTCTTTATATTGTTTGTGAAACCAAACTCTCCTCTTTCCTTATTGGGGGAACAAAAAGGTTGACATTACTTCTTCAATCTTAAAGGATTCTCAGAAAGATGAAGAACATGTTTAGGGAAGTTGCTTATGTACTATACGATGGTATATATAAATTAAATTCCATAAATAGTAATATCAAAATATAGACCTATTCCTTTAGAGATACACAAATACTTGAATGAAATACTATGATGCCTGGGATTTGCTTTTAACTATTCATACATCAAAAACATAAAACAAAGTAAAAAGAAACAAAATACTAGTAACTTGTTAAACTTGTGCAGTCAATACACAGGAATT
>SJYQ01002503.1:160757-174039 GCA_006410935.1 Redunca redunca
CCATGACCTATCAAATAAGCTTTCAAAGCAATCTCTTAAATAAATTTATGCAAATGTTGAAGTGCTTTAAAATGTTAAGTAACTAAAAAATACCACCAAAATGTTATTATATACCTTAAACAGATTCGTCAAAGGCAAAGCAAAGGCATCCAGAACAAGTTTAATTTCAGTCCATAACTCGTTTGACTTAAATTCATGGCGATATCTAAAAAATCAATGTAAAATAGGTAAATTCACAAATTTTTGTTAACTGACTTTAGATCTTCGAGGCTAGATTAGACAAAAATCTACTGCTAGACTAAAAAGGGAATTCAAGCACAGTTTATCAAGACCAGGTATTTTGCAAGTAATAGGGCAATATGAAATAAAAATCCTACACTTAATAAGAAATAAACATGATAATGAATTGAGAGGCTTATGCTCTTATTCTAGAATTATCATAAAAGAATGACAATAATCACAAAAATACACACAAAAAACACCTGAAAAAAGTATTTTTAAAATGTCAATTTACATATCTATACCTTTTAAATAAAGAATGTGCTGTACGAAGGACTCCGTTAATAACATGGAAATCTCCACTCTGAAAGCGATTCACCATTTCGGTCAACAAGTCAGGCCATTTCTGAGGGAAATCTTCTCTGCCAATAATGCTAATGGCATCACTTAACTGGGGGCAGGAAAGAGTCTAATTAGACGAAACCTCTACAAACAAGCCCCCTAACAAGCAGGGCCTCACGTACCTGCTTCTGAATTTGCTCCGGGCTGCTGAGCATCAGGTGCACAATGTTAGCTTTAATGGCTACTCTGTCGGCTTCACAAATTTTATTTGGTTCATCTTCAACCTAAAAGCAAAACTTTAATGAGCAAATAACATAAATTCATATCCATGACTGTATGCATTTGTAGATAAAACAGAACCATTTCTCATTTCCTGGTTTCCTAAGAAAAACAGGAAAACAGGGCCTTTCTTCTCAATGAATGGGTCACAGATTCCTTTAATAATCAGCTTCTCTGACTCTCTGATGTCAACTGAGAATCTCAGTTCTATATGATAATCAATCAAAATGTGGTTAATATCTTCATAGATATATGCTACTCAGCCCATATTCATCCTCAATTTGATCATTACCTTAAGTTAAAGAAAGGTCTTGTCAGTGAAAACTTCTTGACTGTTACCAGTTCAAATGCAGCCAGGACTACATCACCCAAAGAGGTTCTGCATCTCACTAGTTTTATAAACCAAGACAGAAGGGGCCTGAATGTCTACAAGTAGATGTGTGGATTTTTAAACATTCTAAAATTCACCAACTCATTTCTTCACCACATGTGAGAACACGTGACTATACAAGTTTAAGAACAGTATTTACTATTTTTAAATTCTTCTATGGAATGAAGAAAAAAGACTCTCAGTGAATAAGCAGATGTCACGTTGATTTTTTAGAAAAACTGACCATTTCTGTCAACTTTAATACCTTCTAAATGTGATTACTATTACTAAATGTGATTACTATTACTATTATTACTAAAAACATTCCCTTTTTCTTTATCCTAACCCAGGGTTACCTCAGCCGTGCCATTACTGACATTTTGGGTCAGATAAATCTTGGTTGTGGGGGTCTTTCTTGTGCATTGTAGGATGGTTACCAGTATCCTTGGCTTCTTCCCACGAGTTGTCATAAATACCCCCCATCCCCAGTGACAACCAAAAAATCTCTAAATATCCCCAGATGGGCAAAACCACCCCCAATTTTAGAACCTCTGTCAAAAGCTAAGGTGGGGAAAATAGCCGTTTCTGTTTCTCAGTGTATAATTTTATACTCATCATTAAACTTATAGCACAGTAAGATTCACCTTGGAGTGGTGGTAGTTTAGTCACTAAGTCATGTCCGACTCTTTGTGACCCCATGGATTGTAGCTGGCCAGGCTCCTGCCCATAGGACTTCCCAGGCAAGAATACTGCAGTGGGCTGCCATTTCCTTCTCCAGGGGATCTTTCTGATCCAGGAATCGAACCCACATCTGCTCAGCAGGCAGATTCTTTACCACTGAGCCACTTGGAAAGCCCCATTAAACTTGCAGCATATTAAGATTGATCTTGTAATCAGAAAATACTTCCACATCCAAGCCATAGGACAAATCCCTTATCAAAAACTTTAAATGCATTATACATATTATATATATATTTAAAACGTGGTTTTTTTCAGCTTTATGTAATTTTTCCTTGTCCACAATAGAAACAGCTTCACTTATTCATTCAGACTGTGTAACTTTCCACATGTCTCTTCAGCAGAGAGCTAAAGTTAAATTTCAACCATGGGACTTCCCTCTCAGTCCAGTAGTTAAGACTCCATGCTCCCAATACAGGAGGTTTGATCCCTAAGATCCCACATGCTACAGGGCAGGACCAAACCAAAAAACAAACCAAAACAATAACAGAACACAAACTGGAGGTGAAACAAAGTCTCATTCTCTCGAGCAGCCCGGGTTATGAAGCTGACTTAATCAATATGAATTTAAATAAAACGGGAACTTTCTGTGAACAGTTTTAAAAAATATCTTTCTTCCCAAATGGCATACTCCTTTACCTACTGCATTATCAAGGACCTCCAACAAAATACTGCAAAGGAGTGGCAAGAGGGGACATCCTTGTTCTGCACCTGATCTTAGTGGGAAGGTTTCAAGTTTTTCACCATTATGTGTATGTTATCGCTTTCTCATAGTCTTTATCATGCCAAGAAAGACCCCTCTATTTCAAATTTACTGAGTTTTTAACCACGAATAGATGTTGGACTTTGACATGGCTTTTTCCACCTATTGAAATAATAATATGACTTACCTTTTCTCAGTCTATAGGTTTTTGAATGCTGAAACAGCCATGCGTATTTGGAATAAATCTCCCTTGGTTATGGTATTTTTATACTTTCTGTATGTTTTTGTGTTTGACTTTTAATATTTGGTGAGGAGGGTCCTGTTTTTTATCTTTAATCTGTGTCTGAAGCACTCAGGAACACTGCACATATAAACCTTTTAAACATGCAGGGTCTTAAACTAGGTACTCATGAAATACTTACAATTCTCCAATTTCTTTTAATATAGTTCTTGAATGTTACAGAAGCACACACTTTAATAACATTATCCTGGGACTTCTCTAGTAATGTTAACAGCAACAATGGGTAGTTCTGATTTCCTTCTACAGATTCAAGAAACTTCTCAGCTGGAAAACAATCCCCATGTTAGAAGATATGTTATTAAAACCAAATCTTAAGACTGTATGTGTATGTGAACTATGTATATTTCTGACTGAAGCATCAACAAATGGAAAGGTTAGGATTGTACGTGATGTTACATTAAATTTATTTAGTACCTCAGTTTTCAGATCACTTTACCATCCATCAACTCACCATTAACTCATCTCACAAACCTATGAAGTGGCCTGATCAGATGATCACCTCATGTGAAGGAGAATCTGCTTTTCAGAGAGATTAAGTGACCTTAGGGCAAAAAAGTCATATGCCCTGTCTTGTTCCGGAAGGATTATTATTAGTACTATTAGTAACTGTAGTAACATTTCTTTTATAGGACTGTGACTAAGATTAAATTTGTTGATTCATTTTAATACATATTATCATTAATCATGTGGCTCTGGTGTTTGACTCACATATGTTAAGTTGTCACTACTACCCAGGGAAGTAGGTAGTATTACCCTCACTTTAAGGACAAGGCCACTGAGGTTAAGTAAGCTTGTCAAAGTTCACACAGCTAGCGGATTTCATCACTGAAAAAGTTTTAGTTCAGTCCTTATTCTATCTTACTAGCCCTCAGTATTCTTTTCAAACTAAACATTTCTAATATCAGCAATAACCTTATACAAATATTTTACTCATGTATTTTAAACTCATACTACAGTTAGGGACAATAAATCTGGGTTTACCGATCAGACCATGACGATTTATAGCACTTCCAATTTTTCCTATCTTAAGCTTCCTGAGGCAGCATTCAGTCCAAGGTTTAAATATTTACTGAAAAGGTGAGCGGTTAGCATCTATTATTCTACAATTTAGTATGATTTAACACCTTCTTTCTGAATTGAGTCCCAAGAGTTTAACTTCCAGGCTCAAACCCTCCCTGCTTTGTATATACCATGTGTTCCTTGAAAGATAAAGAATGCAGAACTGAAAAAGAATTTTCAGGAGGGGACACACTATGGTTTATATGGTTTTATAGAAAGCTTTGGTTGCTTCAATATTTGGTTGGTCAATATTTCATATCCGGCAATCCCTGTGAAATGTATGGTTGCAACTCTTACCAGAAACATCAATTTATTCCTACATTTTATCCTGGATTCATAGAACAACAGCACCTCCACCTTACAAAGACACAGTTATTAAAAATAATTTTCATTAAACAGTGTTGGCAGAGGCTTTCTGGGGAAGTCTAAGACTAGAACCATTAATTTCCTTTTATCCAAGAACAAATTACTTCTTTAAGCACTAACAAGAAAATCACAATTTTCCCTCACAGAAATCACAAAAGCCTTTCTAGACTAGGATGGATGCATTAACATGTAAATAATAAACAAATAATTCTATTTACTATATATAATATACAACACATATATGCACATATTCATCTGGGTCTTCATGGAGTGCTTCCAAACCCCTCTTTATGAGAATGCACATCAGTAAATTCTGAAGATGCAGATTAAGAGCATTTCTGGTTAATACGGCTTACAACAAGGATCATCAGCTTACCACCCACAAGACACATGCAGAAGTTGTCTGTCTGGTTTGCGTGTTATTTCAAAAGTTTTTGACGTTAATCACTATCATTTAAAAATGAGAACGTTTCATATAAGTATCCTTATTTTTCAAGCAAAGCTGGAAATCTGATCTTGCAAGACTGGTTTGAATCCCCCCGAGTTAAATGGTTCCAAATATTAATAATATCTGCCCCTTAACCAAGGCAGTTAACCCCGCAGCCTGCCCTCCCCCACCCCCGCTTTTACCTTCGTGTGCAACTCCTACAGGCATTCAAGTTTGCAATTTTTAAGCTTACACTAAATCTCTAATGACAACTGGTCAAATCTGGGAGGAGGAAAAGGCGAGGAACCCTAGGTCTTAAAATATTAATTAAAAAACCCTAGTTTCATTCACTTAATCACTTTTAAGGCAGTTAACTCTTAGCTCTATGCTCTGATTACTGTATCTCTAAAACAGGAAGGTGTAGGGATTTTCAAGAAGGTCAACGAACAAAGCATCCTAAACTTACTAGTCCTTTTTATCCCAAAAGTGATCAAAAGTTATTTTACTCAAGAAACAAAAACACAACAAACAAAGAAAAAGGAAAAAACCCATTGCCGTATGTTATAAATGAAAAATAAACTATGCCTAAGAATTCAAGTGTTAATCTCTTTTTAAAAATTTACAGATTGCACAAAGTTTCTCTCACCTTTCCTTTAAGAATAAATCAACCACAAGAGAGTATTTATTCACTTTACCTGGACGCCTGATAGCAGGATCAGGATCAAGAGTCTTCTTTAAATATTCTGTTAGTGTTTGCAAATTTGCATCACTGAGCTCCATTGCCATTGTGCCTAAAACAAAAATGAGGTTTGGGTAATTGAGCACATGAGGACACAGGGATGTACATAAGAGAATCATTTTACATCATGGATGTCCCCCTCTCTGAAAGTCATCTATTTGATATGCTCTGGGTATCGCCTATAAGCTTTATTCTTAGCCAAGAAAAGGTTCCAGAAGATGGGCTTTTTTGAATCAGTGATGAGACAATTTTGACAAAGAGAAGAAAAAACATATCACAAACTGAAGGTTAAAAATATGAATTATTAGATTTTTTTTAAAACCCACAATAAAAAACTAAAATTTTTAAGCAGTAAAATAAGCATTCCATTGACTTCTGAGATTAAAGAAACTAGAGTAAATTCTTTTGTGTACAACAGGCAGCCATAGGTATTGACAACAAACTACATACTGAGAATGTGCACCTGGGAAGATAATTTTGGGGTTCACAAGATGACAGCTGCAGTGGTAATTTAAAAGCAACTTTCCACACAAAAGCTAAGTCAAAGCAAAAATAAACAAGTGGAATGACATCAAACTAAAAATGTCTACGCAGCAAAGCAAACCATCAACAAAATGAAAAGGCAACATATTAAATAGGAGAAAATATTTGCAAATCGTATCTGATAAAGAATTAATATCCAAAACATAAAAAATTAAAAAAAAAAAACTCATACGACTCAGGAAAAAAGAGTCCAACTGAAAAATGGGCAGAGGAACTGAATAGACATTTTTCCAAAGAAAATATGAAAAGGTGCTCAACATCACTAAACGCAAGGGAATGTAAATCAAAACCACAATGAGATTATCACCCCACACCTGTTAGAACGACTATAATAAAAAAGACAAGAAATAACAAGCGTTTGGCGAGGACGGGGAGAAAAGGAAACCCTGGTACCCTGTTGGTGGGAATGTGCAGCCACTATGAAAGCAAGTATGGAGGTTCCTCGAAAAATTAAAAACAGAATTACCACGTGCTCCAGCTATTCCACTTCTAGGTATTTATCTGAAGGAAAGGAAGAGATATCTGGAAACTGGAAGAGATATCTGTACTCCTGTTGACTGCTGTTCACTGCAGCATTATTAACAACAGTCAACACATGGAAGCAACCTAAGCATCCATCGATGGATAATGCAATGTAGTATACATACAAAACGGAATATTATCCAGCAACACACAAAAGGAGAAATGCCCCGCCATTTGTGACAACAGCAGTATACTAAGTGAAATAACTGATAAATAAATACCACAGACTAGAGATCTCTTCAAGAAAATTAGAGATACCAAGGGACCATTTCATGCAAAGATGGGCCCAATAAAAGACAGAAACGGTATGGACCTAACAGAAGCAGAAGGTATTATGAAGAGGTGACAAGAATACACAAAAGAAGTGTACAGAAAAGATCTTCATGACCCAGATAATCACAATGGTGTTATCACTCACCTAGAGCCAGACATCCTGGAGGGGCCTTAGGAAGCAAAAATACTACAAACAAAACTAGTGGAGGTGATGGAATTCCAGTTGAGCTATTTCAAATCCTAAAAGATGATGCTGTGAAAGTGCTGCACTCAATATGCCAGCAAATTTGGAAACTTCAGCAGTGGCCACAGGACTGGAAAAGGTCAATTTTCATTCCAATTCCAAAGAAAGGCAATGCCAAAGAATGTTCAAACTACCACACAATTGCCCTCATCTCACATGCTAGAAAAATAATGCTCAACATTCTCCAAGCCAGGCTTCAACAGTATATGAACCACCAACTTCCAGATATTCAAGCTGGATTTAGAAAAGGCAGAGGGACCAGAGATCAAATTGTCAGCATCCACTGGATCATCAAAAAAGCAAGAGAGTTCCAGAAAAAATATTTAGTTCTGCTTTATTGACTATGCCAAAGCCTTTGACTGTGTGGACCACAACAAACTGTGGAAAATTCTTAAAGAGATGGGAATACCAGACCACCTGACCCGCCTCTTGAGAAATCTGTATGCAGATCAAGAAGCAAAAGTTAGAACTGGACACGGAACAACAGACTGGTTCCAAATAGGAAAAGGAGTATGTCAAGGCTGTATTATTGTCACCCTGCTTATTTAACTTATATGCAGAATACATCATGCAAAATGCTGGGCTGGATGAAGCACACACTAAAATCAAGATTGCCAGGAGAAGTATCAATAACCTCCAACATGCAGATGACACCACCCTTATGGCAGAAAGCAAAGAAGAACTAAAGAACCTCTTAATGAAAGTGAAAGAGGAGAGTGAAAAAGCTGGCTTAAAACACAACATTTATAAAACTAAGATCATGGCATCTGGTCCATCACTTCATGGCAAACAGATGGGGAAACAGTGGAAACAGTGACAAAATTTCTTTTTTTGGGTTCCTAAATCACTGCAGCCATGAAATTAAAAGACGCTTGCTCCTTGGAAGAAAAGCTATGACCAACCTAGACAGCATATTAAAAAGCAGAGACATTACTATACCAACAAAGGTCTGTAGAGTCAAAGCTATGGTTTTTCCAGTAGTCACGTATGGATGGGAGAGTTGGACTATAAAGAAAGCTGAGCACTGAAGAACTGATGCTTTTGAACTGTGGTGTTGGAGAAGACTCTTGAGAGTCCCTTGGACTGCAAGGAGATCCAACCAGTCCACCCTAAAGGAAATCAGTCCTGAATATCCATTGGAAGGACTGATGTTGAAGCTGAAACTCCAATACTTTGGCCACGTGATGGGAAGAACTGACTCATTGGAAAAGACCCTGATGCTAGCAAAGACTGAAGGCAGGAGAAGGGAACAGCAGAGGATGAGATGGTTGGATGGCATCACTGACGCGACAGACATGAGTTTGAGTAAGTTCCGGGAGTTAGTGATGGACAGGGAAGCCTGGCATGCTACAGTCCATGGGGTCACAAAGAGTTGGATAGGACTGAGCGACTGAACTGAAATACCACATGATCACGTTTCTTAAAAACAAAAATTCTAAAAAGAGATTAGGGAACTTCCTCAGTGGCCCAATGACTAAGACTCTGCCTGCCAATGCGGCGGGCATGGCTTCTATCTGCCCCACATACTGTGGCATGTGGCTGAACAACAACAACAAAACAGACTGGTGGGGGCATGGCAAAACAACAACAAACAGACTGGTTAAAACAAACAGACTGGTGGTTGACTGCATGGCAGGGGCAAATGGATGAAGGTGGGTAGAAAGGTACAAACCTCCAGTTACGAAATAAATATATAAATCACGAGGATGCAATGTCCAACACAGAGACCCCAGTTAATAGCAGTGTGCTGTATATCTGAAAGTTACTAGGACAGTAAATCAAAAGACATATAAATATGTAATTATGTGTGATGATGGACGTTAATTAACTAGGTTTGTTGTGATCATTTCACAATATATACACCATTATGTTGTGCACCTGAAATTAACAATGTTACATCTTAATTCTATCTCAATAAAAAGCAACTTTTCAAATATTTAAAGCTTAAAACTAAATATAAATCACAGAATATGCTATGACTGACCAAAACAATGCACATCTAATATATTACAAATGATTAATAGGCTTTATAAAGGGGTACAGCTAATGCTGAGGTTGTGAAGAGTACTCCTTCACAGCCAGAAACCACAGCCTTCTAAGGAGACCAATCTTTGAAGCTATATGTATTCTCCTCAACACACTCATTTTTACCACAAGGGAAGCCAGCACGCTTGCTGATTTGGTAGACTCCACCATTTATATATATTCGCTTCCTGTGATCCAGGGCAAACCACTCTATGGGCATGAAGTTCCACTCAACCACACACACAATTTACTGAGAAGCAACTCTTCCTGTTTTTTTTACACCAAAGGTTTGGAAAATGCTATGCATCATATTCACCCTCTTTTGGAGATGTACTTTAAAAGCTTCAAGAACCCAGAGCCTGGCCACAGAACCATTTTATTATGGAAAACAAGCCGGAAAGCAGTGATTTAATCAATTTATTTCCCATTCTTTTTTCTGTGTTGAAATGCTGAATCTGTTACGAAAAGCTGTTGCCAAGGAAAACCGTTTACATCAGTATACATGAGAATAAAAAAAAAAGTCTTTGCTACATGCAAATTATTCTACCTTTTGGGATTTACACAAGGCAGCATGTGTGTTTAGGGGATTACAGAGGTTAACTGAACCTATTTTGTTGAGTTTAAATTTTAAATACACTCCTTAATAAATTTGGATTTTACTAACTTTCTTCATGACAGAGTACCATGCAAGCTGGCACCTGTCAACCTTATCTCTGACCTTCTTCTTGCTGTCCAGCCGCCAAAGCCTTCTTTCTGTTCCTCAAACCAGACGAGAGCTCTCCCTGACTGTAATAACTCTTCCTTCTAATTTGCCATCAGGCATCATCCAGCCCACTGTCAACTCCTCAAAAAAGCCTTCTACAACCATCATCGACCTCATCCCAGTTGCACTGTTCACAGCACTTACTCTCATCTGAGATATCTTTGACTTGTCATCTCTTATTTGTAAGCTTCCTGGGGCATGGACTTTGTAGGTCTTGCTCACCTCTTTAGCCCAGGACCTTCAACATTGCCTGGCACACAGTCTTCACTAAGCATTTGCCGCATGAACTAATGGATAAGCTAATATGTCAGTCAACCGGCTAAAACATGGATCCAGTCTGGATTGGAGACTATTCTCTGAGCATCAGTTATTAGCAAGCATGACATAATGCAGGAATTCAGTTTATCTGTCAGATAAATAGTGACCAACATACTGACTTAATTAGTTTCTGTTCATTCAAAAATGCTTCAAAGAAGATGGGAGTTTGAACTTTATCCTGTATTATCGTTCATATTTGCCAGTGCTTATTTTGGGGGCTAGGACTTACTTTCTCCTCCACCTAGACAGCTCTGCCCCTGGAGAGCTTTGTAGTTCACTCCCTGCTTCATTCAGGTCTCTTTTCAAATGTCACTTCTGTTCTGAGCTGCTGTCCTGGACCACCCGATCTAAAACAGCATCCAGCTCAGGCGCTCTCCATTCTTCGGTTCTGCTTTTCCAATTTTATCAGGCCTATAAACCGCACTCTTGTTCACTACGCTTCTCCTTCTGTTAGACTGTCAGCAACATGGGAGCAAGGACTTTGTGTTTTGTTCACTGCAATCTCCCTAGATTCTTAAAACAGTCAAGAGCACCTACTGCCTATTTATGCCCCATTTTCAAAAGCTACATATGCTTTATTGATCTTTTTCCCATCAAAAAGCACTATCATGCTTCACATTTATTCAGTTAAATGACTGTGAGACAGAAGGGCTGGAGCCAACCGACTCTAAAGCACATGACAGTGACCCCCCCCAAAACGGTGAAGCTGAAGGGCCAGGTTAAAAAAAGTGTATGGGGGGAAACTCTGTGTGTGTGTGTAGTGGTGAAGGAATATACACATGTGTGCTAAAACTCTGTGTGCGGTGGTGGTAGAGGAATATACACATGCGTGCTACAACCCCCGAAAGCTAAAATACTATATAAATCTTATATTTTTAATGTTAAGGGACTCAAAAATCCCTTTTCTGTCTCCTCAGCGACAGTGTCTATAAACCCAAATTGTAAGCTTAGACCTGATTTGCGAAAATATGACAAATCAGGTAATTTTAGAGAATACTCCACAGGTATTCACAATACATCAGCAAGATCAAGGTCTAGTTATCTTTATTTGCCAGAGGTGGAGGTACACTGACATTCTGAAATATGTACAATATATAAATGTAAAAAGCATTATTGACTTTAAAGACAAACCAGAAATGAAAAAATTCACTCTTTTGCCTTTAAATGAAGGCTGATACTTTACTTCTCCACTGAGCTATTTTTAGAAATCTCTACCAATAAATACATGAAAAATATGTACCACAATGGGCTTCCCTGGTGGCTCAGCTCGTAAAGAATCTGCCTGCAATGTAGGAGACCTGGGTTCGATCCCTGGGTTGAGAAGATCCCCTGAAAAAGGGAACAGCTACCCACTCCAGTACTCTGGCCTGGAGAATTCCATGGACGGGGAATCCAAAGAGTTGGGGTCGCAAACCCACGGGGTCGCAAAGAGTTGGACACAAATGAGTGACTTGATTTATGTACCACAATAAATCAATTATGCCAGACTTTTTGTTGAAAGAATGGCTGGACCTAAAGTCTAGCCTCTTCTCAAAGGTCCTCAATTACAGATGAAGACGTCTGGAATAAAAGCTTTGCTTTCCAAGGCCACCACACAAGACATCTGTGACATAAGTTGACCCAAGATGTATGCCTTTTCCTTAAGATATTTCCTCTGCATTAGAGAACCACTCCAGAGGCCCTACATCTGGAGGAAGGGAGAGAGATCCAATAAATGAAAACCATCTGGCACACACACATTAAGAATACACTGCAGCACCTCAGTCCACCCTGCTTTCTAATCACAGGAACATACCACTGAGATGTGGAGCCAAACTCTTTACACTGTCTACAAAGCCGGATGTGATCTGACCTCTAGATACCTGTCCCTTCACATACTACTCTGTGAAAGCTCGATTCTCCTTGAACCCTTTGTACTTTCTATTCTCTCTGCCTGGAATGTTCTGTTCCCTCATCTTTCCATAACTGGTTTCAGCTCAAAAGCCGCATCCTAAGAGAAATCGCCTTCATCTGTCACTTGTCTAGAATTATTTAAGTCATTTATTTGTAATCTTGTCTCTTTCCCCAACTAGAATATAGGTTCCCCAAGGGAAGGAACTCTGTCCACTCTGTTTGAGACAAAAGAAGGTAAACTTCACTGTATTCAAAGAGATTAAGTGGATTAAATGAAGTTATTTATCAATTATTAAACGAATAAAGGAACAAATTAATACCAAAGGTAGAGCACTGCCCCCAAACCTATCTAATATTGTACAGAAAATGGTTCTCCTCTATCCTAGCTCCCAACCAGCAAAAATCAAAGTAAACAGAGGGGAATAAAGAATTCCCCTGCACTGGTGTAAAGAAATGAAAGATATAGGGTCTAAGAAGTAAGAGGCTGGGTAGATCCAGTCACATGAATTGTGAAAAATGGGAGACACACAAAAAAGGGCCAAGATCTTCACTATGGTGGTCCAAGCGGAGGAGAAAAAGAACACTGGTGAAGTCGCTCAGTCATGTCCAACTCTTTGTGATCACATGGACTGTAGTCTACCAGGTTTCTCTGTCCATGGGATTTTCCAAGCAAGAGTACTGCAGTGGGTTGCCATTTCCTTCTCCAGGGGATCTTTCTGACCCCGGGATGGAACCCAGGTCTCCTGCATTGCAGGCAGAGGCTTTACCCTCTGAGCCAGCNTGAGCCAGCAGGGAAGCCCAAAAAGAGCACTGGTAGGATCCAAAAGTAAAAAGTCCCTTTCCGTGCCTGACTATACCGAGGAACAATCCTTGTGCAGCAGCAACAAGACAGGTAAGGCATCAGCCTTTGAAAGAGACAATAACCAAGTAAACTACTAGTGATTCTAGAACATGATTAAAAAAAAAAACCAACTACGAAGTAAATAAAACTAGAGTGATGTGATCAGTTGAAAGAGATCCTTTGAAAGGCTGGTCAAAAAAAGGCGTAATGTGAGTGAATCCTGAAGGACAGGGAACCAGCCTTGCAAAGATCTGCCGTTAGCATGTCCAAGCAAACGAAAGGCGGGTCCGAACGCTTTCTGGAGGACATGCGCTCGG
>SJYQ01002505.1:23685-61574 GCA_006410935.1 Redunca redunca
ATATTGACTCTTTTTTATTTCTTCTAGGTCCTTATTAAACCTTTCTTGCATCTTCTCAATCCTTGTCTCCAGGCTACTTATCTGTGCTTCCATTTTGATTTCCAGATTTTGGATCATTTTCACTATCAATATTCGGAATTCTTTCTCAGGTAGATTCCCTATCTCTTCCTCTTTTGTTTGCTTTGATGGGCTCTTCTCCTGTTCCTTTACCTGCTGGGTATTCCTCTGTCTCTTCATCTTGGTTATATTGCTGTATTTGCGGTGGCCTTTCTATATTCTGGGAATTTGTGGAGTTCTCTTTATTATGGAGCTTCCTCACTGTGGGTATAGTTGTATCAGTGGCTTGTCAAGATTTCCTGGTTAGGGAGGCTTGTGTTGGAGTTCTGGTGGGTGGAGCTGGGTCTCTTCTCTCTGGAATGCACTGTTTTTGAAGGCAAGGATCTGCTTTTCTGGGTGCTTGATGTCCTCTGCCAGCATTCAGAAGTTGTTTTGTGGAGTTTGCTCAGCATTGAAATGTTCTTTTGAGGAATTTGTGAGGGAGAAAGTGGTCTCCCCATCCTATTCCTCCGCCATCTTCTCCCTTACCCCTGGCAATATGTTTTTTAACTCCAAACTATGCAATGAATTCAAACTGCTCTTAAAGAGTCTGTGGTCAACATGGGAAGCTGTTAAGTGAAATGAAACTTGGAAATTAAGACAAAAATCTCTTAAATGTTCCCATTAAAGAGTTGTAACTTCCTAGACAAGCTGCTCGTGTTGGTGGTAGGAATGGAACAGACAGGAAACTGAATGAGAGCGTGGAATTGTCAGAGGAGGAGAGGAAAGGGAGCAGCGTGGTTTCAAATCTCACTAGACTCCTTTGATACAAGTTCCTCTCACGTGCATGTGCACACACACACACACACACACACACACATAGACACACACAATAGTATGGATATATATATACACACAAAAAATATGTATATATGTATGTATTTGTGTGTGTGTTTCATATACATGTCTTTACATATTTCATTCTGGTGAAGTCACATCATGGTTTACACTTGTTATCCATGAAGTTGTTGTTTGGAAATAATTGACCTCAAATATGAATTTCATACCTTAATTTCATGAATAATATAATAGTCCTGATTGGCTGCACGGGTGTAGGAGGGCCTAGAGGAGCTATCCCACGTTGAAGGTCAGGAAGGGCGGCAGTAAGGAGATACCCCTCGTCCAAGGTAAGGAGCAGAGGCTGTGCTTTGCTGGAGCAGCTGTGAAGAGATACCCCACGCCCAAGGTAAGAGAAACCCAAGTAAGATGGTAGGTGTTGCAAGAGGGCATCAGAGGGCAGACACACTGAAACCATACTCACAGAAAACTAGTCAATCTAATCACACTAGGACCACAGCCTTGACTAACTTAATGAAACCAAGCCATGCCTGTGGGGCAACCCAAGACAGGCCGGTCATGGTGGAGAGGTCTGGCAGAATGTGGTTCACTGGAGAAGGGAATGGCAAACCACTTCAGTATTCTTGACTTGAGAATCCCATGAACAGAATGAAAAGGCAAAATGATAGGATACTGAAAGAGGAACTCCCCAGGTCAGTAGGTGCCCAATATGCTACTGGAGATCAGTGGAGAAATACCTCCAGAAAGAATGAAGGGATGAAGCCAAGGCAAAAACAGTACCCAGCTGTGGATGTGACTGGTGATAAAAGCAAGGTCCGATGCTGTAAAGAGCAATATTGCATAGGAACCTGGAATGTCAGGTCCATGAATCAAGGCAAATTGGAAGTGGTCAAACAAGAGATGGCAAGAGTGAACGTCAACATTCTAGGAATCAGTGAACTAAAATGGACTGGAATGGATGAATTTAACTCAGATGACCATTATATCTACTACTGCAGGCAGGAATCTCTCAGAAGAAATACAGTCAACAAAAGAGTCCGAAATGCAGTACTTGGATGCAATCTCAAAAACGACAAAATGATCTCTGTTCATCTCCAAGGCAAACCATTCAATATAACAGTTGTCCAAGTCTATGCCCCAACCAGTAACGCTGAAGAAGCTGAAGTTGAACGGTTCTATGAAGACCTACAAGACCTTTTAGAACTAACACCCAAAAAAGATGTCCTTTTCATTATAGGGGACTGGAATGCAAAAGCAGGAAGTCAATGAACACTTGGAGTAACAGGCAAATTGGGCCTTGGAATGTAGAATGAAGCAGGGCAAAGACTAATGGAGCTCTGCCAAGAAAATGCACTGGTCATAGCAAACACCCTCTTCCAACAACACAAGAGAAAACTCTACACATGGACATCACCAGATGGTCAACATCGAAATCAGATTGATTATATTCTTTGCAGCCAAAGATGGAGAAGCTCTATACAGTTAACAAAAACAAGACCAGGAGCTGACTGTGGCTCAGATCATGAACTCCTTATTACCAAATTCAGACTCAAATTGAAGAAAGTAGAGAAAACCGCTAGACCATTCAGGTATGACCTAAATCAAATCCCTTATGATTATACAGTGGAAGTGAGAAATAGATTTAAGGGCCTATATCTCGTAGATAGAGTGCCTGATGAACTATGGAATGAGGTTTGTGACATTGTACAGGAGACCGGGATGAAGACCATCCCTATGGAAAAGAAATGCAAAAAAGCAAAATGGCTATCTGAGGAGGCCTTACAAATAGCTGTGAAGAGAAGAGAGGTGAAAAGCAAAGGAGAAAAGGAAAGATATAAGCATCTGAATGCAGAGTTCCAGAGAATAGCAAGAAGCGATGACAAAGCCTTCTTCAGTGATCAATGCAAAGAAATAGAGGAAAACAATAGAATGGGAAACACTAGAGATCTCTTCAAGAAAATAAGAGATACCAAGGGAACATTTCATGCAAAGATGGGCTCGATAAAGGACAGAAATGGTATGGACTTAACAGAAGCAGAAGATATTAAGAAGAGGTGGCACGAATACACAGAAGAACTGTACAAAAAAAGATCTTCATGACCCAGATAATCATGATGGTGAGATCACTCATCTAGAGCCAGACATCCTGGAATGTGAAGTCAAGTGGGCCTTGGAAAGCATCGCTACAAACAGAGCTAGTGGAGGTGATGGAATTCCAGTTGAGCTGTTTCAAATCCTGAAAGATGATGCTGTGAAAGTGCTGCACTCAATATGCCAGCAAATTTGGAAAACTCAGCAGTGGCCACAGGACTGGAAAAGGTCAGTTTTCATTCCAATTCCAAAGAAAGGCAATGACAAAGAATGCTCAAACTACCACACAATTGCAGTCATCTCACACACTAGTAAAGTAATACTCAAAATTCTCCAAGCCAGGCTTCAGCAATATGTGAACCGTGAACTTCCTGATGTTCAAGCTGGTTTTAGAAAAGGCAGAGGAAACAGAGATCAAATTGCCAACATCCGCTGGATCACAGAAAAAGCAAGAAAGTTCCAGAAAAACATCTATTTCTGCCTTGTTGACTATGTCAAAGCCTTTGACTGTGTGGATCACAATGAACTGTGCACAATTCTAAAAGAGATGGGAATACCAGACCACGTAACCTGCCTCTTGAGAACTCTGTATGCAGGTCAGGAAGCAACAGTTAGAACTGGACATGGAACAACAGACTGGTTCCAAATAGAAAAAGGAGTGCGTCAAGCCTGTATATTGTCACCCTGCTTATTTAACTTATATGCAGAGTACATCATGAGAAACGCTGGACTGGAAGAAACACAAGCTGGAGTCAAGATTGCCGGGAGAAATATCAATAACCTCAGATATGCAGATGACACCACCCTTATGGCAAAAAGTGAAGAGGAACTAAAATGTCTCTTGATGAAAGTGAAAGAGGAGAGTGAAAAAGTTGGCATAAAGCTCAACATTCAGAAAACTAAGATCATGGCATCTGGTCCCGTCACTTCATGGGAAATAGATGGGGAAACAGTAGAAATAGTGTCAGACTTTTTATTTTTTTGGGCTCCAAAATCATTGCAGATGGTGATTGCAGCCATGAAATTAAAAGATGCTTACTCCTTGGAAGAAAAGTTATGACCAACCTAGATAGTATGTTCAAAAGCAGAGACATTACCTTGCTGACTAAGGTCCGTCTAGTCAAGGCTATGGTTTTTCCTGTGATCATGTATGGATGTGAGAGTTGGACTGTGAAGAAGGCTGAGCACAAAAGAAATGATGCTTTTGAACTGGTGTTGGAGAAGACTCTTGAGAGTCCCTAGGACTTCAAGGAGATCCAACCAGTCCATTCTGAAGGAGATCAACCCTGGGATTTCTTTGGAAGGAATGATGCTAAAGCTGAAACTCCAGTACTTTGGTCACCTCATGTGATGAGTTGACTCATTAGAAAAGATTCTGATGCTGGGACAGATTGGGGGCAGGAGGAGATGGGGACGACAGAGGATGAGATGGCTGGATGGCATCACTGACTCGATGGACGTGAGTCTGAGTGAACTCCGGGAGTTGGTGATGGACGGTGAGGCCTGGCGTGCTGTGATTCATGGGGACACGACTGATCGACTGAACTGAACTGATCCAGGCTCATCACTCACTAGATTTACTTGTCTGTCTGAATTTGCCTGCAATCACTCTGTGACATGTCCTCAGAAAGAAGAGTCCTTCAGATTCTACTTTTCAACATGGGACACTCAGTTTCCCCCAAGTACCTCTGACTGTGCGGAGATAGCCCTCTAATCTCTGATAGGTATTCTCAACCTCATCTGAACTAAAATTCTTTCATGTTTTATTCTTTTTATTTAATTCTGCATGAAATTTTTCCTTCAGAATATTTTTACTTGCTTATTTTTTGTTTTGTTCTTCTGTTTAGGTTACACACTATTGCTTTTTCTCTTTATGTCTGTAACTCCACACACAATAGCTGTTGGTGGTTTTTCTCTAAGACTGTCTACCTATTCCTCATTCCTGCATATGACCTTATGTCCTCTCACTCTATTATTCAATATGTATCCACAGTGGAAATATTGATACTAGGTTGTGGAGTTAATGATTATGTCATTGTTTTGCACAATACAAGATTGACTAGAAAATAATAGACAATTTGGGAAAGAAATATGATATTGTCTGTTAAGTTTGGGCAACTATCTCTTCAGGTTTTCTTTATTATACTGTGTTTGCATGCTAGTCCTGAAAATGTTTTTCTATTTATTCAATGATGGGCCATGACACTTCACTCACAGAAGGTTACTAGATGAAAAAATTCATTTATTCTCAAATTTTGATTGGAATATGCTTGATTTTCAAGGTTGTGTTAGTTTTTCTTGTACAGCCTGGTGAATCAATTATATGAATACATGTATCAACTCTTTTAAAAAAAAGTTTTCCCCATGCAGGTTATTGCAGAGTATAGAATAGAATTCCCCATGCTACACAGTAGATCCCTAATTAAAGTTTTTTGCATAAGAATGGGTGTATGATCATCCAGATCTCCACTTTATCCCTCCCATCCTCCACCCCGTTTCTTAGCACTTGGTAACTAAGCTTGCTTTCTCCATCTGTGTCTTTCTTTTGTAAATAACTTCAGTTGTACCATTATTTTAGATTCCACATATGGTCAATATTACATGATATTCATCTTTCTTTTTCTGACTCAGTCATTTCTCTCCTGAGTTCACCCTGGACAGAGGACCACCCTCAGGGCCTCGCACAGGAAGAGGCAGCGGGAGGGCAGGTGCAATGCCAGGGAACCTGCAGGGTTCAGGCACCAGCGGAGCTCCTGAGAGCCTCAATGAGGCCACAGGCCCAGAATCCACACGGACCCCCTCCAGCCCAATGGTCCAACACCCCTGTTTCCAACACTGACTCTCTCCAAGACCCAAACGTGATGCCCGTGGATCTGAGTTATTTTCTGACCCCAGGCCATGTTCATCGGGAGAGAGTATCCTCAGGATGGCCCGGATTCTGAGTCCCCGTCAGGCACTTGCAGACAAAAAGGTCTTGGGGTTCCCTGGAGCATCCGGTTTAAGACCCGGGAATACGGCTGTTCTCTCATTGCCACGCACGTCCTCCTGACTTCATACTGGGCCTGTGGACTCCTGGGCAGGCAGAAGCCAAGATCCTTCCCAGAAACGCGGGCTCTGAGCCCTGCGGCCATGTGGACTTGGCATCCCTCCCAGAACCCCCGGAGCGGATATCTGAGCACCTCCAGCCCCGCCCCCCTCGGGAGGGTCCCTCAGTGTCAAGGCCAGAGCTCACTGACCACCAGGATGGCCCAGGCTCAGACCATGGCAGACCGGGTTCTCCTGAAAGACACACTGCTCTTGGGGAAGGCAGGTCTCTGTGGAAGGAGGAGGCTCCATCAGCGATGCTGCCAGAGAAAGGACAGGGTCTAGGACTGTCCTTGGAGAAGGAAATGGCAACCCACTCCAATATTCTTGCCTGGAGAATCCCAGAGATGGAGGAGCCTGGTGGGCTGCTGTCTATGGGGTCGCACAGAGTCGGACACGACTGAAGTGACAGCAGCAGCAGCAGCAGGACTGTCCTAGGACTCCAAACACCCATCTCCAGGGGGAAACCTTGACCCTGAGTTGGGGTTGGAGCTGCTTGTCTTCAGCCCTGCAGGTCAGAGGGGCCTGAGGACTGCTTTCTGCTCTCCTTTCTGCTGCAGTGGCCTTGGAATTCAGGGCTGTAGGAGTTCAAACTATGGAGCTGAAGCCTTTATATACTATTTTGGATTCAATATTTTTCTGTAACAACACTTACAGTTTTTGCTAGATGTTTATTTTTTAAAAGAAAAATTCAATAATGGTGATTTCAAAACATCACATTTGTATCAACCTCTGAAAGGCTCACATTTTCTGACTCAGAATTTATCCAAGGGAGAAAGAGAAAAATCAGGTCAATTAATGGCATTTCCATATCCTCAGAGAGAAATTCTCTCTATTCAATGAGTTAGTTCAGTTTTCCTTATCCAAGGAAAGACAGAGCACAAACCCCAAAGAGGTCAGACTGACTTTTCTAGGAAGAACAAAAGTTACTAGTATCACTACAGCATATCGAAACACCTCCAATCACATAGAGAAAGTAAAGCAAAAGCAAGAGAGGTATATTATAGACTGTGAAGTCTGATTTAATGTCAGCCTTTTGATACTTTTGGGCTTCCCAGGAGGCTCAGTGGCAAAAAAAAAAAAAAAAAAAAAAAATCTGCCTGCTAATGCAGCTGACAGGAGATCGGGTTTGATCTCTGGGTCAGGAAGATCCCCTGGAAAAGGAAGTGGCAACCTCCTCCAGTATTCTTACCTGGGAAACCCCATGGACAGAGGAGCCTGGCAGGCTATAGTTCATGGAGTCACAGAGTCAGACACAACTGAGCGTGCACATGCTCTGTAATCTTGATACTTTTTTTCAG
Organism: Redunca redunca; assembly: GCA_006410935.1. Classification (NCBI taxonomy): domain Eukaryota; kingdom Metazoa; phylum Chordata; class Mammalia; order Artiodactyla; family Bovidae; genus Redunca; species Redunca redunca. The sequence continues at coordinate 31,056 of SJYQ01002505.1, forward strand.
GACTCACCCAAAACATTATTTTTATCTTTCAGTAGAAACTTTTTCTTGTGTACATTCCTTAAATGCATGGAACATGCAGATGGCACTTTGCTATCATATGGATATTTATTGGGGGGTTTTCTTTACCTATTACATTTTCAAAGGTCCAAAACTTTGATAGCAATTCATCAGTGAATACAGGAAACTTCAAAAAGGATGTTCCGGATAACCATGTTCACATATCTCTTGCCTTTCAGTTACTTGATATTGATCTAATATTTAGATTCCATGTAAGATCCTTACAATTATTCAGCCTAAGACAATTTTAATCTTTTTTGTCACTTTTAATCTTTTTTGTCAATTCTTCCTGATTTTACAAATAATAAATATTCTTTGTGCAATGAATAATAGATTCAGTTATAATACAGAGAAAATGAAAAACCAGCAATGGAACCTTTGGGAATATAAAATCTTACCATATTATGTTTTCAAAATATAAATTATATCTCATTTAAACTTTCCTCTTTTTCTCAGACATTATTTCAGTTTTCAACTCACTGAACTTCATTCCCTTCCCCTATTCCATATCAGGTAAGGCAAAGATCGCTGCATTTTAGAGAACAAGAGGGCTTGCTGTGATGGAACAAGCTGAGTCACTGCAATTCCTAGAAGGAAAATCACAGTCTCTTTTCTCACTTTTGGGCTTCCCAGGTGGTGCTAGTGGTAAAGAACTTGCCGATGCAGGACACATAAGAGCTGAGATCTTATGTCTTATGCAGGACACATAAGATCTTCCCTTGGTTGGGAAGATCCCCTGGAGGAGGGTGTGGTAATCCACTCCAGTATTCTTGCCTAGAGAATCCCACAGACAGAAAGTCTGGTGGGCTATGGTCCATGGGGTCACAAAGAGTCTCACACAAAAAGCATGCACACATTCTCATGTTACTGTTGAGATTACTGGTTGCTGTAATTAGTGTTATCATATAGTTTGTGAAATGAAGATATGAAATTCAATCCTGGGGAGTTCAGTTATTTCCAAACAATAACTTCTGGCTATCTTGGTCAGAGCAGTATGTGGTATTTTCTGGGAGCTTGTGTACCCTGGCTGAAAAATAGAATATGAAGGACTGCTGATTCTGAGGAAATATCACCAAATGAATGAAGGCAAATTAAGAAAGGCAAGTAAATCTAGTGGGTGATAGGTCTAGATGGGTCAGTCAGTTAGTCAGTTCAGTCACCCAGTCGTTTCTGACACTTTTCAGGCCCATGAATCGCAGCACACCAGGCCTCCCTGTCCATCACCAACTCCCGGAGTTTACCCAAATTCATGTCCATCGAGTCAGTGATGCCATCCAGCCATCTCATCCTCTGTTGTTCCCTTCTCCTCCTGCCCCCAATCCCTCCCAGCATTAGGGTCTTTTCCAGTGAGTCAACTCTTTCCACAAGGTGGCCAAAGTATTGGAGTTTCAGCTTCAGCATCAGTACTTCCAATGAACACCCAGGACTGATCTCCTTTAGAATGGACTGGTTGGATCTCCTTGCAGTCCAAGGGACTCTCAAGAGTCTTCTCCAACACCACAGTTCAAAAGCATCAATTCTTTGGCCCTCAGCCTTCTTCACTGCCCAACTCTCACATCGTACATGACTACTGGAAAAACCACAGCCTTGACTAGACGGACCTTTCTTGACAAAGTAATGTCTCTGCTTTTGAATATGCTATTTAGGTTGGTCATAACTTTCTTACCAAGGAGTAAGCATCTTTTAATTTCATGGCTGCAGTCAACATCTGCAGTGATTTTGGAGCCCAAAACAATAAAGTCTGACACTGTTTCCACTGTTTCCCCATCTATTTCCCATGAAGTGATGGGACCAGATGCCATGATCTTCATTTTCTGAATGTTGAGCTTTAAGTCAACTTTTTCACTCTCCTCTCTCACTTTTATCAAAAGGCTCTTTAGTTCCTCTTCACTTTCTTCCATAAGGAAGTTGTCATCTTGGTGGTGTCATCTAGATGGGTAGGTGCTATTAAAACTATAATATAGTTCATTAAATGAAGATGTGAAATTCATACTTGGATAGTTTATTCCAAAATAAAATCTTCATGCATTACAAAGGTAAATGCATGGTGAGACTTTTATCAGAGGTTGGATTGTGGCAATTGGATTAAATAGCTTTCAAACGTTTGAATTCAATCAATGGCATCCTGATGTGTTTCCAACTCTGCAAAATCTAATCATGTGCACCTATACCTTTTCATGGAGTTGATAACCCCATCACTTGGAAGAAATGGGCGTGGTCATTGGAGAATATAAAGCATCCAGCAAGAACCGAGCTCAGTCTTCTCTGGAGCCCAGAGCTGTGGTGTGTGGAGTTGGCCGAGCTGTGAAGACTTTTGAAAGTTTCTGCCACCATCAGTGGAGCACCTAAATCCTGAACTGAATGTGAGAGTTACCTACTGAAAAAGAGTGGAGATTTTTATTAACTACAACTGAAGGTGAGTTCTGATCAAGGTACAATTAAATTCTGATATGTTCAGTTAAAAATAAAACTTTAATAGCAATCTTGGACACAAAAGCTAGTTGTATTTATTCTGTCAGTATTATCTATGTTTGAGCATTTCGTCAAGCATTGATTCCATGTGAGATTTGCTGACAAGTAACTTGTTCTTTTCTGGTGGCTCAGGTGGTAAAGCGTCTGCCTGCAGTGCAGGAGACCCGGGTTCGATCCCTGGGTTGGGAAGATCCTCTGGAGAAGGAAATGGCAACCCACTCCAGTACTCTTGCCTGGAAAATTCCATGGACTGAGGAGCCTGGTGGGCTACAGTCCATGGGGTCGTAAAGAGTCGGACACAACTGAGCAACTTCACCTTCAACTTATTTTTACCCACACTATATCAAGTAACCTCCTTATAAAATGTGGGTAAAAGTAGAAAATTAGTAAATATTATTGACATGATTAAAGCAGTTAATCCATAGGAAATGATTTAATTCAATGCTGAGAAACACTAGGCAACACATATTAAGTTCTCCTATTATTGTTTTAATATTATCATGGTCATTGATGTTATCAGTCTACAAATGATTATATTCATGCTGACTATCGTTTCCTGATTATTGTGATACTTGAACATTCACCAGTTCAAAATATGACATGCTCTGATGATATGAACAGATTCCAGGAAAACTTGCTTTCCTGAACTAGAAATGACTTTTTTTCTTCTTCTTTTTGTGTTGAAAGGAGCAGTTTTGTTATTTAAGTTGGAAGCAAGCTCTGAACTCTTTAGGGTTAAAACATCAGATTGAAGCCAACATTGATTGTATGAAGTTTAAATTCTTTGTAAACAAATTTATTTGTCTTTAGAAAAGCACTTCTGTCACTTTGATGACAGAAGGAACTGAGGCCATGAGAGAGAAACGAAGGGTGTGCTAGTGTGGCTTCCAGTCAAGGAGTGATGGAGATCGAGAGAGAGATAGACTGGGGTTCTGTGTGTGCTTCTGTCAGAATCAGCTAATAAAAGTAACTCTGAAGTCATCCCAACACTTACCCTCCATTCTAATCTTTAAGGGGCTTCCCAGGTGGTTCCATGATAAAGAATCCACCCGCCAATGCAAAAGATGCAGGAGACACGGGTTCAGCCACTGATTTGGGAACATCCCTTGGAGAAGGAAATGACAACCCTTTCCAGGATTCTCGCCTGGGAAATCTCAAGGGCAGGCGAGCCTGGTGGGCTACAGTCTAGGCTTAGCAATGAGTCAGACAGGACTGAGCACACTCACATTAATCTTTAAGCTTCTCCATGTATTAATAATTTTAGTATGATTGAAATCCTGGTTTATTTTAAACAAAAAAGTTGCTAAGGACTCTTATTGTATTTCATCTTTTGTATAATAGTTCAAATCCAAGGTGTATATAGTCACCATTTCTAGGTTTGTTTTAGAGAAGTAAGTAAATAGGGAAATTAGAGTTCAAGACAGGACTTTGTCCAAAGGATTTATTTTTCCTGATGAGGGCAGAAGAAAGACTTTTTCTCTTACTCTCTTTCTTTAATATTTCTTTCTTTACTTTTCAGAAACATGGATTCAGACACACTGCAGGTCTTCCAGAGGGAACTCACCTGCTCCATCTGCATGAACTGCTTCCTGGACCCCGTCACCATAGACTGTGGGCACAGCTTCTGCCGTCCCTGTCTGAGCCTTTGCTGGGAAGAAGGCCAGACTCCAAGGAGCTGCCCTGAGTGCAGGGGAATAGCAGAGAGGCCTGATTTCAAAACCAATATTGCCCTCAAGAGGCTGGCTTCCCTTGCCAGACAGGCCAGAGCTGACCACGACCACAGCTCTGAGGAGCAGATCTGTGTGACACACCAGAAAGCCAAAGGCCTCTTCTGTGAGGCTGACCAGACCCTGCTCTGTGGGCCCTGCTCTGAACGCCCCGAGCATGCAGCTCACAGCCACTGTCCAATACCCAGGGCTGCTGAGGAGTCCCGGGTAGGTGATGCCTCTCGAGCAGTTTGGGATTTAGAGGCTCCTAAGTCAGAGAGGAAGAGGATGCTGTGATGGTGATGGGGGTGGAGATAGTGGAGGTGGGATTTCTGAATGTGGATCCTCACATATAATGTGTCCTTTCAGTGTTGTTGCCCAATTGTCTACACTTGTGGAAAGGCAGCATCCCGGGGTGGCACCAGGGACACAGGCTTCTGATGGGAGCTTGAGGCTTTCCTAGTCAGGCTATATTAAAGTGTGAGACTTAAATTTTTAGGAAATAGATTCCATTATTGTAATGCTTCCCCACTTCTCTAGTATTTACTTCTGTGACTTTGATATCCAGTATTAGAATCAAATTAGAGTAATGTGGAAAACTGTGACCACAGCATTCTATGCAAGATTTCCATGTAACCAACAACTGCCTTTCTTCATCATGAACAGGATGAAGTTTATGGTGTCATCTTCTGGGTCACTAAATCTCATGGATATTTTGCAGGAGAAACTTATGAAGAGAATGAAAACTTTATGGAAACTGAGAGAAGAAATGAAAATCAGTCTGAATCAGGAAGCTAATAAAACTCAGTCATTTGAGGTAAGAATAAAAATATTCCTATTTATTTGTATAGACATTGATATAATTCTAGATTTTAGGTCCATTTACATTCCCATTAAAGGATATTTGTCTCTTCCCTGGAAAAGTAATAGTTTAAAATGACTTACTGGTAATAACAATTAGAACAAGCTAATGCAAGTTGCTTTTCAACAGTGTGTTGAAACAGCAAGTTTTCTCTGCAGACAAAGATCTGTATAGTCTAAGGCTATGGTCTTCCCTGTGTTCATGTATGGTTATGAGAGCTGAACCATAAAGAAGACTGAGCACTGAATAATTGATACCTTTGATCTCTGGTGATGGAGGAGACTCCTGAGAGTCCCGTGAACAAGGAAATCAAACCAGTCAATTTTAAGGAACATCAACCCTGAATACTTGTTGGAAGGACTGAGGCTGAAGCTGAAACTCCACTGCCATCCATGGGGTCACAAAGAGTCAGACATGACTGGGCAACTGAACAACAGCAACAAAAATGCAAGTTAGCTCAAAAAAAGCTAGTAAATAGGAAAATCAAGGCATGAAAAGTATTCCTAGGCCAAATTTTGAAGATTTGAATAAACTTTCTCAGACATGGATAATAAGATGACATTGCACTAAGAGTGACTCTGAAGGAGAAGATAAAAATATAGTATTACCTAGAGGAAAAATAGAGCATATTTTATGAACTGTGGTAGATGGGGTTTATCTCATAAAAGACTATTTATAAAAATCAGGGTAAGGAGCAAGAGCAAAAGAATATTCCGGTAAGAGGGGAAATAATTGATGAAGTAAGAATCCTGAAAAATCCTCCTAGGAAGGGAACCTGGGACCCTTTAGATGGTTTGATTTAAACAGGGAAAGAGAATAGGAATTCAGAGAAAGGACAGACAAGGACCAGCAAATATTCAAGACCATTAGATGTGTGAGGCAGAAAGTTTGTGAAAAAGGTTCTCAGTGATATTAGGGAAATAATATTCAAGGCTTTCTTTTAAATGTGAGCATAAGTAATGCTTTGAATCCACGATCTCTTCAGAATTATGTGGCCTTAAGGAAGGCCATGATTACAGTTCAATATCAGAGGATACCTCTGTTGCTTCATGAGGACGAGAAACTGCATCTGGAGGCCCTGGAGCGAGAAGCCAAGGAGATTTGTCAACAACTCAAGGAGAGTGTGTTCAGAATGACTCAACAGGGAGAAATTCTGAGAGAAATGTACAGAGAGCTGACTGAGATGTGCCACAAGCCAGACATGGAACTGCTCCAGGTGAGAAAGGAGGGTCCGTCCTCAGAGAGAGAAACTCTTCTAGACGAGCTGCTGTAACACTGAAATGTTGCCTCATATATGGTTACTCTTAGCTGAGGGATGGTACTGCTTGACTCCCATTATATTTCTCAAATCCCTCTCTCATCATATCTTGGTAATCTTCAAAATCTTTTCCTAACTCACATAGGACCAGATTTTCCAATGTGGTCAAGAGTACTATCCAGACAGATGATCCAAAATCAGCAAAATCCTGTGACCAGGGGACAGTTAACTTTCTTGGAGTGAATCTCAATATATGTTCTGCTAAACCCTTATCACTCTCCATTATCTCATACTTCCTGGAGACACTGAGGTTTGGCAGTTTTCTATGCAAAATTGTTAGAAATGGTCATCCATTCCAACGGATTCTACAGATCCTTCTTATGTGTCCCTGTTTTGCTTTAGTTGTTATCATAGATGGTGAGATCTCTTTGGGAGTAGCATGGAATCCTAGATGTGGCTGCATCATTGCACACACTCTTCTTGGCCTCCTTCCTTCCTCAGTGTGCCCTGAGGAAGCCCATTATGTTTTAGTTTAAGCTCTGTTATTAAGATAGCTTCTGACTGTTCCTTAGAAGAGAATGAGAATGTAATACCTTTTCAACAAACAGAAGTAGGAAAGAAGATACGAAGGGACAGAAATCTCATGAATAATCTGGTCTTTTTTTCCTTGCAGTCCTTGGGAAGTGTCCCTTCTTGCAGGAGTGAGTCAGTGCAGCTGCACCTGCCCCAGCCTGTAGTTCCTGAGGTCAGTGTGTGGGCCATCCCTGGACTCATAGACTGGCTCAGACAATTCCAAGGTAACAGGCAGCCCTCTGGTTGGGGAGCTGAATGTGTGTCTCTGTTCATGTTCTTTCTGAGACTTTCCTTATTACCCAACTTATTGTGGACTTATTTTGGGAACTTTTATAACCAAATTTACCCTTAGAGTAGACTCAAATGTAAATTTACCCTTAGAGTAGACTCAAATGTAGCTCAAATGGTAAAGAAACTGACTGCGAGGAAGGAGACCAGGGTTCAATCCCTGGGTTCGGAAGTTCCTCTGGAGAAGAGAATGGCAACCCACTCCAGTATTCTTGCCTGGAAAATTCCATGGACAGAGAAGCCTGGCAGGCTACAGTCCACAGGGTCACCAAGAGTTGGATGTGACTAGGTGACTAAAAATACAGCCTTATAGTAGAATAATACACTATGTTGGGCTGGCCAAATAGTTCTTCTGGCTTTTTGCCATAGGATCTTAAAAGGAAGAAATCTTGGCAAACTCTGTATATATACAGTTGCTTTTTTCCTAGATACCAGTGTTTCTCACATATATATCTGGTATCTAGGGAAAAAAAGCAAGTAAATAATGGGAAAAGATAATTGATGTCCAACTGCACGCTGGCATGCTGTTGACTATTTCCTTGAAATTTGTAAGTCTGTCTATACATTAGGTACATTCCAAGTTTTAGGGAAGGGAGGTTATCACTGGTAATGAGATATTTGGAGAGTATTAAGTTGGTCTATAAAATGACTTGTAATAAATTCATACCATATTTTCTGGACATTGAACAAAATCCTCTCTATGATCAAGTTTATTACAAACAAGCAAAGTATGAAATTATATAAAGTTTATTAGCAAGATTGGCAAAGTAAACTGGCAACTTATTTTAATAGATTTATGCTTCTTTTGTTTTTCAAGGTATAATAGCAGAAAATTCTCACAAAGAAACCACTTCAAAAAATATGACTTTTTAAAAATTTTAGCTTAATCTTGAATTCTTTGATGAAAATCCTTGTCAGGAAAAGTGATCACTCTTTTGAAGTTATCATTAATATTATATTTATTATTGAACATTTTCTAATGATATGGGCAAACTACCTTTTTTTTCTGATAGTAAATTTTATTTCATTGCCTATTTCAAATATTCCAGGGAAAACAACATCCAAAACTAAGCAGTAGGTCTCCTAGATAAAAATCACGTTTTCTCCCATTTGGTCTGGCTCAAATCTTCTTATGAAGACAGACAAGAAGATCTTGGACTGCACTCTTGCATTCCTCATGCTCTCTTGCTGTCCTGCCTCCAAGTTCTATTCATAAGCTAAGAAACTCAGACACTGTATAAAGCTCATGCCCAGCAGGAATTTAAAACACCATTCGTTAATATAATTTTGTTTCCTTTTTCCTATAGTGTACATTGAGTTGCATAATGAAAGAGTCACTCGTCACTTCCCTGTGTTTGAAGATCTGAGATGTCTGCTGGCTGGTCCTGATGGTCCTGATGTCGACTACGCTCCACCAAGATCTAAATATTTTCTTGCCTGGGGAGCTGAGTCATTCACTTCTGGTCAGCACTACTGGGAGGTGGATGTGGCGGGCTGTTGCAACTGGGCCATTGGACTTTGTAATGACTCCTGGGCAAGGGAAAGTGACATGGCCCTTGATTCCAAGGGGATTTTTCTACTTCTTTGTATCAAAGAGAACAGTCAGTACAGTCTCTTTACCTCATTCCCACTGTTACCTCAATATGTCAAAAAGCCTCTGGGCCAGGTGGGGGTGTTCCTGGATTATGGTGGTGGAGTCCTGAGCTTTTTCAATGTGGCCAATAGTTCCCTTATTTGCAGTTTCCTATACTGCTCCTTCTCATCACCACTCAAGCCATTTCTTTGCTTTAGATCCCCATGATCAGAGGTCAAACTATGACCCCAGGTGTCAGGAATGTGAACAATTGAGGTTGTTAAATAAGCACCCACTTGACTTTCTGAAACTTCACCTTTCTTTATGAAATGCATTTTTTGATTTTTTTTGTTTGATATGTTGTGTATAAATTTATTTCTGTTTTCATGAAATAAAATTTCTCCTGGAATACTGTGCAGTCATTATTCTATGTCCTGTGTGTTCACTGGTTTCTAGTCTCCCTGGACATCAAAGAACACCTGTCATGCTTTCCTAGCTTTGTGTGGTAAAGCAAGAACCCAGGGTTCTTTTGATTGGCAGACTTGGAATTCTCATCTCCCTGCTATGCATCTCTAACATCATTTTCCTTCATCATGTCTCCTTTTCCAAATCATTATTCACAGATATATTATTAAAGTTACAATACTAATTAAAGTCATCTTGTTGGATAGACTCTGAACATCTTATATTTTTCTTTGCAAAGCTAACAGCGTAATACTGGCCATCCCATCCAGTTTACCAATTATAAGAAGGTTTATCTTTTTATGTACAGATAAATTCCATACACATAGCACAAACATAAGTGTCTTAAATATATCTGAGTTAATAGAGATACTACGTCATATATAAAAACATAATCTACAAATTTCAAAAAGCTTATTGAGCTGGAGAAATCTGTTTCCCTGCCTTCAGAGTATACTACAATCTCCAGCAACCAGGATGGTACAGTACTGGCACAAAAAAAAAAAAAAAAAAAAAAAAAANATTATCCTTCAATTAAAAAATAAACTAATTAAAAAAAAAAACAGAAATATAGACCAGTGGAACAGGATACAACTTCCAGAGAAACCCACACATATATGACCTATTTATCTTTGACAGAAAGGCAACAGTATAGAATGGAGAAAAGACAGCCTCTTCAGCATGTGGTGCTGGGAAAATTGGACAATTTTATGTTAAAGAATGAAATGAGAATACTTCCTTTACTACGGATATATGTGCTAAGTCACTTCAGTCATATCCAACTCAATGGATTGTAGCCCTTCAGGCTCCTCTGTCCATGAGGATGCTCTAGGCAAGAATACTGGAATGGGATGCCATGTCCTCCTCCAGGGGACCTTCCCAACCCAGGCACCAAACCCACGTCACTAATGTCTCCTGCATTGGCAGGTGTGTTCTTTGCCACTAGTGCCACCTACATAAAAATAAACTCAAAATGGATTAAAGACTTAAATGTAAGGTCACATGCCATAAAATTCAGAAGGAAAACATAGGCAGGACAGACTTTGATGTAAACAACAGCAAGGTCCTTTTCGACCCACCTCCTGGAGTAATGAAAATACAAATATTTTACAAATGGGAGCTGATTAAACTTTGTGCACAGAAACTTCCCTTGTGGTCCAGCATTTGAGAATCCCTGTTGCATTCAGGGGATGAGGATTTGATTCCTGTTCTAGGAAGTAAGATTCCCCATGCCTCAGAACAACTAAGCGGGAGCCACAACCCCTGAGCCCACGTGCTCTGAAGCCTGTGCACCACGACCATCAAGCCTGCAGGCCACAACCAGAGACTCTGTGTGTCACAATATAAGATCCTGAATGATGTAAAGGAGATCCCATGTACAGCAACTAAGATCTGGGGGAGCTAAATAAGTAAATATTTTTAAATGTTTTTGTACAGCAAAGAAAACCATAAATAAGACAAAAACACAACCTTGAGAATGGGAGAAAACATTTGCAAATGAAGCAATTGACAAAGGTTTAATGTCTAAAATATATAAGCAGCACATGCTGCTCCATATCAAATGATGAAACAACCCAATCAATAAATGAATGATTAATATGTGTCTTGGGGTGTTTAGCTTTGGGTTTATCCCATTTGGGACTCTCTGGGATTCGTGGACATAGATGGCTATTTCCTTCCCCATTTTAGGTAAGTTTTCAACTATTATCTCCTCAAGTATTTTCTCACAACCTTTATTTTTGTCTTCTTCTTCTGGGAGTTCTATGATTCAAATGTTGGGGCATTTAACATCGTCCCAGAGGTCTCTGAGGTTGTCCTCATTTCTTTAATTCTCCCTTTCTTCCTCTCTGCTTAATTAATGCTGATCAAACACAAAGAGCAAATATTAAAAGCAGTAAGGGAAAAGCAACAAATAACACACAAGGGGATTCCCATAAGGATAACAGGTGATCTTTCAATAGAAAGTCTTCAGGCAAGAAGGGAATGGCAGGATATACTTAAAGTGATAAAAGAGAAAAACCTACAACACAGATTACTATACACAGTAAGGATCTCATTCAAATATGAAGGAGAAATCAAAAGCTTTATGAACAAGCAAAAGCTGAGAGAATTCAGCACCACCAAACAAGCTCTTCAACAAATAGTAAAGGATTTTATCTAGACAGGAAACACAAAAAAGGTTTATAAACTTGAACCCAAAACCACAAAGTAAATGGCAATGGGATCATACTTATCAATAATTACCCGAGATGTAAATAGGTTGAATGCCCCAACCAAAAGACAAAGCCTGGCTGAATACATACAAAACTAAGACCCCTATATATGTTCTCTACAAGAGCCCCACCTCAAAATAAGGGACACATACAGACTGAAAGTGAAGGGCTTGAAAAAAATATTTCACACAAATGGAGACCAAAAGAAAGAAGGAGTAGCAATATTCATATCAGATAAAATAGACTTTAAAGTAAAGGCCATGAAAAGAGACAAAGAAAGACAACACATAATGATCAAAGGATCAACCCAAGAAGAAGATATAATAATTATAAATATATATGCACCCAACTTAGGAGCACTGCAATATGTAAGGCAAATGCTAACAAGTATGAAAGGGAAAATTATCAATAACACAATAATAGTGGGAGATTTTAATACCTTACTCACATCTATGGATAGATCCGTTCAGTTCAGTCGCTCAGTCATGTCCGACTCTTTGCGACCCCATGAATCACAGCATGCCAGGCCTCCCTGTCCATCACCAACTCCCAGAGTTCACTCAGACCCACGTCCATCGACTTGGTGATGCCATCCAGCCATCTCATCCTCTGTCGTCCCCTTCTCCTCCTGCCCCCAATCCCTCCCAGCATCAGAGTCTTTTCCAAGGAGTCAACTTTTCGCATGAGGTGGCCGAAGTACTGGAGTTTCAGCTTTAGCATCATTCCTTCCAAAGAAATTCCAGGGCTGATCTCCTTCAGAATGGACTGGTTAGATCTCCTTGCAGTCCAAGGGACTCTCAAGACTCTTTTCCAGCACCACAATTCAAAAGCATCAATTCTTCAGCACTCAGCCTTCTTCACAGTCCAACTCTCACATCCATACATGACCCCTGGAAAAACCATAACCTTGATGAGACGAAACTTTGTTGGCAAAGTAATGTCTCTGCTTTTGAATATGCTGTCTAGGTTGGTCATAACTTTTCCACCAAGGAGCAAGCATCTTTTAATTTCATGGCTGCAGTCACCATCTGCAGTGATTTTGGAGCCCAAAAAAATAAAGTCTGACACTGTTTCCCAGTCTATTTCCCAGGAAGTGATGGGACCAGATGCCATGATCTTCGTTTTCTGAATGTTGAGATTTAAGCCAACTTTTGCACTCTCCACTTTCACTTTCATCATTAAATAGCAAATTAGCAAGGAAACACAAACTTTAAATGATACAATGGAAAACAGTTAGACTTAATTAATATCTATAGGACATTTCACCCCACAATGAATTTCACCATTTCTCAAGTTCACACGGAAATTCTCCCAGATAGATCATATCCTATCATAAATCTAGCCTTGGTAAATTCAAAAAAATTAACATCATTTCAAGCATCTTTTCTGATCACAATGCGGTAAGATTAAATGTCAACTACAGGGGAAAAATGACTAAAAATACAAACATATGGAGGCTAAAAAACATGCTTCTTAATAACCAACAAATCACAAAAGAAGTCAAAATATGCATAGAAATGAATGAAAATGAAAACATGACAATCCAAAACCTATGGGATTCAGTAAAAGCAGTGCCAAGGGGAAGGTTCATAGCAACACAAGCTTACCTCAAGAAACAAGAGAAAAATCAAATAAATAACCATACTTTACACCTAAAGCAACTAGAACAAAAAAGCATTGAAGAACCCCAGGGTTAGTAGAAAGAAAGAAATCATACAAATTAGGGCAGAAATAAATGAAAAGAAACAAAGGAGACTATAGAAAAATCAACAAAACTAAAAGCTTGTCCTTTGTGAAGATAAATAAAATAGACAAACCATTAGCCAGACTCATCAGGAAACAAAAAGAGAAGATTAAAATTAAAAAAAAAAAAAGAAATGAAAATGGGGAAATCACAACAAACACAGAAATACAAAGGCTCATAAGAGACTACTATTAGCAACTATATGCCAATAAAATGGACAACTTGGAAGAAATGGACAAATTCTTAGAAAAGTATAACCTTCCAAAACTGAACCAGGAAGAAATAGAAAATCTTAACAGATGCATCACAAGCACCAAAATTGAAACTGTAATCAAAAATCTTCCAGCAAACAAAAGTCCAGGACCAGATGACTTCACAGGTGAAATCTACCAAAAATTTAGAGAAGAGCTAACCTATCCTACTCAAACTCTTCCAGAAAATTGAAGAGGAAGGTAAACTTCCAAACTCATTCCATGAGGCCACCATCACCCTAATACCAAAACCAGACAAAGATGCCACAAAAAAGAAAACTACAGGCGAATATCACTGATGAACATAGATGCAAAAATCCTCAACTAAATTCTAGCAAACAGAATCCAACAACATATTAAAAAGATCATACATCATGACCAAGTGGGCTTTACCCCAGGGAAGCAAGGATTCTTCAATATTCACAATCAATCAATGTGATACTCCACTTTAACAAATTGAAAGATAAAAATCATATGATTATCTCAATAGATGCAGAGAAAGCCTTTGAAAAATTCAACATCCATTTATGATAAAAACCCTCCAGAAAGCAGGCATAGAAGGAACATACCTCAACATAATAGAAGCCATATATGATAAACCCACAGCAACCATTATCCTCAATGGGGAAAAATTGAAAGCATTTCACCTAAAGTCAGGAACAAGACAAGGATGCCCACTCTCATGACTACTATTCAACCTAGTTTTGGAAGTTTTAGCAACAGCAAATAAAGAAGAAAAAGCAATAAAAGGAATCCAGATTCAAAAAGAAGAAGTGAAATTCTCACTGTTTGCAGATGACATGATCCTCTACATAGAAAACCCTAAAGACACCACCAGAAAATTACTAGAGCTAATAATGAATACAGTAGAGTTGCAGGATACAAAAGTAACACACAGAAATCCCTTACATTCCCATAAACTAACAATGAGAAAACAGAAAGAGAAATTAAGGAAAGAGTTTCATTCACCATTGCATTGAAAATAATAAAATATTTAGGAATAAATCTACCTAAAGAAACAAAAGACCTATATATAGAAAACTACAAAACACTGATGAAAGAAATCAAGGAATTACACAAATAAATGGAGAAATATACCATTTTCATGAAATATACCATTTCAATATAGTGAAAATGAGTATACTACCCAGAGCAATCTATAGATTCAATGCAATCCCTGTCAAGCTACTGATATTTTTCAGAGAACCAGAACAAATAATTTCACAAATTGTGTGGAAATATAAACAACCTTGGCTAGCCAAAGCAATCTTGAGAAAGAAGAATGGAACTGGAGGAATCAACCTGCCTAACTTCAGATATACAACAAAGCTACAGTCATCAAGGCAGCATGGTACCAGCACAAAGACAGAAACATAGATCAATGGAACAAAATAGAAAGCCCAGGGATAAATCCATGCACCTAGGGCCACCTTATCTTCAACAAAGGAGGTAAAAATATACAGTGGAGAAAAGACAATCTCTTTAACAAGTGGTGCTAGGAATACTAGTCAACCACTTGTAAAAGAATGAAACTGGAACACTTTCTAACACCACAACACAAAAATAAACTCCTCAAAATGGATTAAAGATCTAAATGTAAGGTCAGAAACTATAAAACTCCTAGAGGAAAACATAGGAAGAACACTCTCTGACATAAATCACAGAAGAATCCTCTATGACCCACCTCCCAGAGTTGGAAATAAAAGCAAAAATAAATAAATGGGACCTAATTAAACTTAAAAGATTTTGCACAATGAAGGAAACTATAAGCAAGGTGAAAAGACAGCCTTCAGAATGGGAGAAAATAATAGCAAATGAAGCAGCTGAAAAATAATTAATCTCAAAAATATACAAGCAACTCCTGCAGCTCAATTTCAGAAAAACAAGCCACCCAATCAAAAAATGGGCCAAAGAACTAAACAGACATTTCTCCAAAGAAGACGTACAGATGGCTAGCAAACACATGAAAAGATGCTCAACATCACTCATTATCAGAGAAATGCAAATCAAAACCACAGTGAAATACCATCTCAGGCTGGTCAGAATGGCTGCTATTAAAAAGTTTACAAACAATAAATGCCAGAGAGAGTGTTGAACAAAAGGAACACTCTTACACTGTTGGTGGGAATGCAAACTAGTACACCCACTATGGAGAACAGTTTTTCCTTAAAAAACTGGAAATAGAACTCCCATACGACCTAACAATCCCACTGCTGGGCATACACACCGAGGAAATCAGAATTGAAAGAGACATGTGTACCTCAATGTTCTTCGCAGCGCTGTTTACAATAGCCAGGACATGGAAGCAACCTGGATGTCCATCAGCAGATGAATGGATAAGAAAGCTGTGTTACATATATGCAGTGGAATATTACTCAACTATTAAAAAGAATGCATTTGAATCAGTTCTAAAGAGGTGGATGAAACTGGAGCCTATTATGAGTGAAATAAGTTAGAAAGAAAACTACCAATACAGTATATTAACACATATATATATGGAATTTATAAAGATGGTAATGATAACCCTATATGCAAGACAAGAAAAGAGACACAGATGGAGAGAACAGACTTTTGGACTCTGTGGGAGAAGGCAAGGGTCGGCTGATTTGAGAGAATAGCATTGAAACATATATATTATCATATGTGAAATAGATCGCCAGTCCAGGTTCAGCGCATGAGACAGCGTGCTCAGGGCTGGTGCACTGAGATGACCCTGAGAGATGGGATGGGGAGGGAGGTGGAAAGGAGGATCAGGATGGGTAACACATGTTACACCCATGGCTGATTCAGGATGGGTAACATATGTACACCCATGGAAAGGAGGGTCACGATGGGTAACCCATGGCTGATGGGTAATACATGTACACCCATGTACACCATGGTTTTTTATGGCAAAAACCAGCGCAATATTGTAAAGTAATTAGTCTCCAATTTAAAAAAAGATGCAGCTTTATATTCTAGAAGATCTGTAAGAGGAACCAAGATCTTCGTTTCTATGCAAATATTCCTGCACTGAGCTGCAGGCATGTGTCAGGATTGCTAGCAAAGAAAGACTGCACGCTGAATGAACCCAAAGACATAGTTCTTGTGTGTGAAGGATATTCCTCACAATCTTTTGACCACCTTCCATAGTTTTCTCCTTACATAAGTGACTTCTAGGCAGGGTTGGTGTTTCTTGATGTTGAAGGGAGAGGGGTCTTGAGGGAGAGGTAGCAGTCTTGAATGCTACTAAAGTTTCCCGCATACTCAGATGAGTCGTTCAATTTCTCTGTCAGGTTTTCTTGTAAACTAGACATAAATTGTCGAGGAATAAATCAGAAACCAGACTGTTGCTTATGAAGCTCATATCTGAGGTCGTCCTTCTTAGCTGAAAGAAATAAGTAATATTTTATGATTGTTTAAGATATCTTCCCTAGAGGGGAAAAAGACATGGGAATGTTATAATAGACAAAGATTCTGTAGCTCTTTATTGGCTTAACTGTTGCCAGGGGAGAAGCTTTTCTTCCTGCTGGGTTCTGCGCTCTTTGGAGGACGTGAGGGCGCCCTCTCCTGGCTTCCGGCCTCTCTGTTATCTATAGTAGGTTTTCACACCAAACTATAAACTGGGTTTTTAAGAAACATTCTCAAATTTCCTGAACTCTCATGGCAATAGCTTTTAACCCCAATGAAAAGTGAAAGTGTTAGTCTCTCAGTCATATCCGACTCTTTGCGACCCCATAAACTGCAGCATGCCAGGCTTTCCTGTCCCTCACCATTTCCCGGAGTATGCCCATGTTCATGTCCATTGAATTAGTGATGCTATTCAACTGTCTCATCCTCTGTCAAACTCTTCTCCTCCTGCCCTCAGTCTTTTCCAGCATCAGGGTCTTTTCCAATGAGTTGGCTCTTCACATCAGGTGGCCAAATTATTGGAGCTTCAGTACCAGTCCTTCCAGTGAATACTCAGAGTTGATTTCTTCCTTTTAAGACTGACTGGTTTGATCTTGTCCAAGGGACTCTCAAGAGTCTTCTCCTTCAAAAGCGAACACTTTCAAACACCTTACACAAAAATAAACTCAAAATGGATTAAAGATCGAATGTAAGACCAGAAACTATAAAACTCCTAGAGGAGAACATAGGCAAAACATTTTCCGACATACATCATAGCAGGATCCTCTATGACCCACCTCCCAAATTACTGGGAATAAAAGCAAAAATAAACAAATGGGATCTAATTAAAATTAAAAGCTTCTGCACAACAAAGGAAACTATAAACAAGGTGAAAAGACAGCCTTTGGAATGGGAGAAAATAATAGCAAATGAAGCAATGGACAAACAACTAATCTCAAAAATATACAAGCAACACCTGAAGCTGAATTCCAGAAAAATAAACGACCCAATCAAAAAATGGGCCAAAGAACTAAACAGACATTTCTCCAAAGAAGACATACAGATGGCTAACAAACACATGAAAACATGCTCAACATCATGCATTATCAGAGAAATGCAAATCATAACCACAATGAGGTACCATTTCACACCGGTCAGAATGGCTGCGATCCAAAAGTCTACAAGCAATAAATTCTGGAAAGGGTGTGGAGAAAAGGGAACCCTCTTACACTGTTGGTGGGAATGCAAACTAGTACAACCACTATGGAGAACAGTGTGGAGATTCCTTTAAAAAGTGGAAATAGAACTGCCTTGTGACCCAGCAATCCCACTGCTGGGCATACACACTGAGGAAACCAGAATTGAAAGAGACACGTGTACCCCAATGTTCATCGCAGCACTGTTTATAGTAGCCAGGACATGGAAGCAAACTAGATGTCCATCAGCAGATGAATGGATAAGAAAGCTGTGGTACATATACACAATGGAGTATTACTCAGCCATTAAAAAGAACACATTTGATTCAGTTCTAATGAGGTGGATGAAACTGGAACCTATTATACAGAGTGAAGTAAGCCAGAAAGAAAAACACCAATACAGTATGCTAACACATATATTTGGAATTTAGAAAGATGGTAATGATAACCCTGTATGCGAGACAGCAAAAGAGACACAGATGTATAGAACAGTCTTTTGGACTCTGTGGGAGAGGGAGAGGGTGGGGTGATTTGGGAGAATGGCATTGAAACATGTATAATATCATATAAGAAATGAATCGCCAGTCTAGGTTCGATGCAGGATACAGGATGCTTGGGGCTGGTGCACTGGCATGACCCAGAGAGATGATATGGGGAGGGAGGTGAGAGGAGGGTTCAGGATTGGGAACATGTGTACACCCGTGGCAGATTCATGTTGGTGTATGGCAAAACCAATACAGTATTGTAAAGTAAAAATAATAAAAAGAAAAGAATAATAATAAAATAAAAGTTTAGATAGACATTTTTAAAAATTTATTTCTTCATTTAAAAAATCTCAAAGACAAAACATCAAAAGCATTTATTTTGCTCATAAATGCGCCCTGTGGGCAAGGCATGGGAAGTAATAGCTGATCTTGGCTCCACTCAGGTGAGGCAGCTTAAAGGCTGAGGTATATAGGTATCTGAAAGCTTGCTCACTCACACATCTCTCAGTTGCTCTCACTAGCCACTAAGACTTTCACCAGGGCTGTCAACAGAAATAGGGACACACAACTCTTTGTTTAACTTGGGCTGCTTTACAACACGGTGGTTGTGTTCCAGCAGTGAGTATCCCAAGAGAGAGGCGAGCAGAAGCTGTGTAATTTTTAGATCTAGCCTTGGAGGCTTCATAGTATCATATCTGTTGTACTCTTTAGCTCAAAGCATATACAACCCCCTCCGAGTTGAAAGGGAGAAAATGCACTCCTTGTCATGATTGTTGGTGTGACAAAGATTTTAAGAGATTCAAAAACCAAAAATATTGCTGTGAATATTTTCAGAAAATGCAGTCTACCATAAATGTTCCTTTTTCCTCATCCCCATATAAGTAATAAAAATGACATCCACAAAATAGTAATCATTCTTTTTAATGAATTGACAGTACAAAAGTCAACTTGTTTGTCTAGCTCACATAATATGAAATCAATTATCTTATAATTGCTGTTATTAATCTGATATTTTAAGCTCCATGAAAGCAGGAGATAACTGCTTTGCTTAAGCATTGTATCTCCAACACCTGGTGGGATTCTGGCCTTTATCAAATAAATGTTTAAATTTTCTAAGTAGAGGAATATATAAGTGAATAAACTTTATATTAAAAGTCACTACTTCCTATGTAACTCATTCCCACTGTCTTTTCCACATGTTTATATTTTAGAATGTTAATACCAACTTTTATTATCAATATATGTTTTAGTGTGATCCACTCAAATATAGTGATAATTCAAAGTTCTTGAGGATTATAATCTTGCCAAGGTGGGTGTACGGTCAAGCCATCCAAGATGGCTGTTGTCTTCTGCTTTGTCCATCCCCTGCCAGTCCACTGCCTGCTTCAGCTACACCTTACTCACAGGACCGACCTTCTATGTACTTGCCCCAGGCCCCAGCTAATGACTGACTGTTCTAACCTTTGGTGGTGGTTTAGTCACTAAGTCAAGTCCCACTCTTGTGACCCCATGGAGTGTAGCTCACCAGGCTCCTCTGTCCATGGGATTTCCCAGGTAAGAATCTTGGAGTTTGTTGCCATTTTTGTCTCCAGGGAATCTACCTGACCCAGGGATCAAACCCCCATCTCCTCCACTTCAGGTGGTCTCTTGCCTTGCAGGCTGATTCTTTACTGGGAGCCACCAGGGAAGCCCATTCTAACCTTTAGATCAGAACATTTCCACCTGGAGGGCTTATCAAAGGGGCGGTGGTGGGCCTGAGCCTCTCTTGGTTTCCCTGGTAACTGGTGAGCTAACCTGATGTCAATTTCCCCTATAACTGGCCACCGCCACCTCTCTCTCCCCTGGAATGAAGACTGCTGCCACCTCCTGCTGGCTGCCCAGGGCATGCTGTTGATGTTGCTCCAGGACCTCGCTTCTGTCAGTGCCGGCCGGCTGTTTCTTCAGTCTTGAATCTGGGCAAGTACAGACCTGCGGAGTGCAGCCTGACCGGGGTTGGGGGGTGGGTGTCAATACCCAATAGTATTTTCCCAACTTCTTAAGAAAAGAAACGAGCCATCTGAAATTAGAGTTATTTTTAAATATGTTTATTTGGCTGTGCCAGGTCTTAGCTGCAGCACACGGGATATTTGATCTTCACTGTGGCTGAGTGATCTTCTGTTACTGCATATAGGATCTAGTTCCTTGACCAGGGATGGAACCTGGGTCCCCTGCACTGGGAGCTAGAGCCTTAGCTATGGGACCACCAGGGAAGTCCCAGAGCAATTTTTTAAAAATCAGATACATTATCAAAGTTTGAACTGCTCTTTAAAAAAATTACCTACCTTCTTCCAGTGACTAAAATACACCCAGGAGTCAATTCAGTCACTGTGAAAACAAAATTCAAACCCTTTTGAAACATTACATGTATTTGTAATGTACTTCAAATATATGTAAATATAGAAGACTTAAGGAAACCTCAGCCTATTAGTCATGCGCTCCTTTTATGGTCTCTGCACGAATGCGTAATCTCTGTTGAGTGGGCCTGTATCTTTCTTTCTGTCCCCCACCTCAGTGGAAACATGGAAACTGACCAAACCTGATTTCTAACATAGGAAAAACTTTGTTTTGTTGCTCATGCTTTGATCGCCTCACATGTTACATTGTATGTATTGGGGGACTTACATGTCTGGACTACTGTCATTAGTTGTAAGATTAGTGAATGGTTTACTTTGAAGTGCTGCTTGGAGTTTCATTTGCTAATCAATGAATGCTTAATCTAGTTTCCTAAATCAAGGAGGCTTGTCAGTTTCAATTCCCTTCAATAGTATTTCTTGCTAACAAGGATGAAATTACATTGTAGGGGAATGTGGAGGACCGTGTGATAAGCTTTAGGATGCGTTCCATTGTGAATCTGGAAGAGAATGTAATCAGGTGAATTTCCTATAGCTCCTGCTGCTGCTGCTAAGTGCTTTAGTCGTGTCCAACTCTTTGTGACCCCAAGGACAGTAGCCTGCCAGGCTCCTGTCCATGGGATTCTCCATGCAACAATACTGGAATGGGTTGCCATGTCCTCCTCCAGGGAATTTTCCCAACCCAGGGATCAAACCTGTGTCTCTGGCAGCTCCTGCATTACAGGCAGGTTCTTCACCACTGCGCCCCCTGTGAAGCCCACTAAGCTCTCTCAAGGCCTACTGTCTCTGGAGTGACACAAATGCATACATACAGGTTAGTCTGAGAGTGATGGTGATAAAATATAACTTTGTAATCTACTTGTTAAATTTCTGATAAATTCTTACCAGCATGGCACTTAACAAAAGGGTAGTAGGGAGCATGAGAGCAAGGAGACCCTGCTCTGACTTTGTCTTTAATAAGGTTTGCATGGACCTCCTTGCCTTATTCCTGATTTTGGAGGCAATGCTTGCAGCTTTTTATTTTAAAGGTGTATTCATTTATTGGCTATGGTGGTCTTCGTTGCTACACACAGGCATTCATTCCCTGGTTGTGGTGAGCAGGGGCTACTCTCTCATTGCTGTGAGCAGGCGTCTCAATGACAGTGGCTTCTCTTGCTGGGGACCATGGGCTCTAGGTTCACGGGCTTCAGTAGTTGTAGTGCATGGCCTCAGTACTTGTGTAACACAGGCTTAGTTGCTCTTGAAGCATGTGGGATCTTCCTGGAATAGGGATCGAACTGCTGTTCCCTGTATAGCAAGGCAGATTTCTAACCACTGGATCACCAGGGACGCCCTCGGTTTTTCCACCATTGAGTGTGATGTCAGCTGTTGATTTGCCATATATGGCTTTATTATGGTGAGGTAGGTTGCCTCTATGCCCACTTTCTGGAGAGTTTTTATCATAAATGGATTTTGAATGTTATCAAAAGCTTTTTCTGTATCTATTAATATGATCATCTGGTTTTATTCATCAGTTTGTTAATGTGGTATATCACACTGATTGATTTGTGGATCCTGAAAATTTCTTGCATACATGGGATAAATCCCATTTGATCATGAAGTATAATCCTTTTAATGTATTGTTAGATTTTGTGTGCTAATATTTTATGGAGCATTTTTGCTTGAAATTAACATTCCTGCACCATTGGTGGGAATGCAAATCTGTACCACCACTTTGGAGAACATAATGTAGGTTCCTTAACAAAACTGAAAATAGAGCCACCATTTGATGCTGCAGTCCCATTCCTTGGGCACCTATCTGGAGTAAAACAGAATTCAAAAAGACACACCCACCCCAGTTTTCATAGTAGCACTATTCACAATAGTCAAAACCCAGAGGCAACCTAAATATCCATCAACAGAGGAATGGAGAAAGATGTGATTACATATTCACAATGGAATGTTACTCAGTCATGAGAAAATGAAATGTCACTTGCAGTAACATGGATATACCTAGAAATTGTCACACTGAGTGAAGTAAGTCAGACAAAGTAAGTATGTGATATCACTTATATGTCAAGTTTTAAAAAAAAAAAAAACTGGTACAAATGAACGTACTTACAAAACAGAAATAGAGTCACAGATTTAAACAAACAAACAAACAAACAACTATGGTTACCAACAGCAAAGGGGAGAGGGACAAATTTGGAGATTGTGGTTACCATATACACACTAGTGTATATAAAACAGAAAACTAATAAGGACGTACTGCATAGCACAGAGAACTACTCTCTAGTGATGTATATGAGGAAAGAATCTAAAAATGAGTGGGTATTTATCTATGTATAAGTGATTCATTTTGCTGTGCAGCAGAAATTAACACATTATAAATCAACTATACTCCAACAAGAACTAAATAAAAATGAATACCCAGAAAAAGTGTGTAGTATTTACATTTTATGCCAAAACAAAATGTAAGCACTCCAGATTTTTTCTATATATCCATATATGGAGAAAGAATGTTATAGCTCCTCCATATCATTGCCTGTAAATTATAGCGAGAACTAATAAGAAAGCATTTTATCTTAATTGTGTTATGATTTACATTTTGTAAAAATTCATACATTGAAAGTAAACAATTTTTAGTAAGTACACTAAATTGTATAAGCATTGCAAAAATCCAGTTTTAGAGCACTCTCATTAACCCTCAAAAATTTCCTTCATCCTGTTTTCAGTCAATTCTCTCACTTACCTCCAGCCCTAATTACCTCCAGCTGGCCTGTACCTGTATTTACACATTTGATTATTTTTATACATTTCATACAACTGTAATCAACATGTAATCTTTAGCATCTGACTTCTTTGCTTAGCCTATTTCTGAGATTCATTCATGTTATACCATTTATCAGTACTTCATTCCTTTTTATTGTTAAATAATATACCATTGTAGAGATATACCACATTTTAATTCATTCACCATTTGGATATCAGAATACTTCAAGTTTTGGACTATTTTGAATAACGCTACTATAACATTCATGTACAAGTCTTTGTGTGAATTTTTTTTTTTTTTTCATTTATCGTAGGTGGATTCTTAGGAGTAGAACTCCTGAACTACGCAATGTTTATGTTTAACTTGGAATCTTATGTCAAATTGTTCTCAAAAGTGACTTCAGCATTTTACATTCTCAGCAGCAATGTATGAGGGTTTCATTTTCTCCATATCCTTGTCAACACTTATTGTCTGTCTCTGATCATAGTTATTTTGGTGAGTGGAAAATAATTTATAATTTACTATTTATCAGTGATGCTGAGCATCTTTTCATGTGCTTGTGGCCTTTTGTACATGAATAAAATAATAAAAGCAAGGTAATTTGCAAAGAGAGGAATAAGTTGACATCATTGTTACTATTTTTTTTAAAAAAAGTAGTCAGTAATGATCTCTCCACTAAAAGGAAAGCATTTGGAGAGAAACCTGAAAGGAGTGGGGAAAAGCATTCCAGGTAAAGGAAACAAGGAGTGCAAATGCCCTAGAGTGAGAGCAGTTTTCAAACATTCTAAGTAAACCAGGAGGACACTGGAGATGAAGCAACGTGACAGAGTGGTGATGGAAGGCAAGTAACAGAGATGGGCTGGCAGGAGTGCAGGTCTTATATGGGTTTAAAATTAGGGATATAAAACAAGACCCAGTTTCCCCCTCAGTCAGTCTATCCCATCAGGAAGCATCCATAAGCCTCTTATCCTTCTCCATCAGAGGGCACACAGAAAACTAACCAATCTAATCACATGGACCATAACCTTGTCTAATTCAATGAAACTATGAGCCATGACGAGTAGGGCCACCAAAGACGAACGGGTCACGGTGAAGAGTTCTGACAAAATGTGGTCCATTGCAAAAGGGAAAGGCAAACCACTTCAGTATTCTTGCCCTGAGAACCCCATGAACAGTATGAAAAGGCAAAAAGATAGGACACTGAAAGATGAACTCTCCAGATCGGTAGGTGCCCAATATGTTACTGAAGATCAGTGGAGAAACAACTCCAGAAAGAAGGAAGAGATGTAATCAAAGCAAAAACAATACCTAGCTGTGGATGTGACTGGTGATGGAAGCAAGCTTAATTCTGTAAAAGCAATACTGCATAGGAACCTGGTATGATAGGCCCATGAATCAAAGCAAATTAGAAGTGGTCAAACAGGAGATGGCAAGAGTGAACATCGAAATTTTAGGAATCAGTGAATTAAAATGGACTAGGATGGATGAATTTAACTCAGATGACCATTATATCTACTATTGTGGGAAAGAATGCCTTAAAGGAAATGAAGTAGCCATCATAGTCAATAAAAGAGTTGGAAACACAGTTCAGTTCAGTTAAGTTGCTAAGTTGTGTCTAACTCTTAGCAGCCCCATGAACCACAGCATGACAGGCCAGGCCTCCAGGTACATCAATCATCCCCTTCTACTCCTGCCCTCAATCTTTCCCAGCACCAGGGTCTTCTCAAATGACTCAGCTCTTCACATCAGGTGGCCAAAGTTTGGAGTTTCAGCTTCAGCATCAGTCCTTCCAAAGAATATTCAGGACTGGTTTCCTTTAGGACGGACTGGTTGGATTTCTTTGCCATCCAAGGGACTCTCAAGAGTCTTCTCCAACACCACAGTTCAAAAGCATTAATTCTTCTGCACTCAGCTTTCTTTATAGTCCAACTCTCACAACCATACATGACCAAGAAAAAACCATAGTCTTGATGAGACGGACTTCTCTTGACAAAGTAATGTCTATGCTTTTCAATTTGCTATCTAGGTTGGTCATAACATTCGTTCCAAGAAGTAAGCATCTTTTAATTTCATGGCTGCAATCACCATCTGCAGTGATTTTAGAGCCCAGAAAAATAAAGTCTGACACTGTTTCCACTGTTTCCCCATCTATTTCCCATGAAGTGATGGGACTGGATGTCATGATCTTAGTTTCCTGACTGTTGAGCTATAAGCCAACTTTTTCATTCTCCTCTTTCACTTTCATCAAGGTGCTCTTTAGTTCTTCTTCACTTTCTGCCATAAGGGTGGTGTCATCTGCATATCTGAGGTTATTGATATTTCTCCCGGCAAACTTGATTCCAGCTTGTGCTTCCGCCAGCCCTGAATTTCTCATGATGTATTCTGCAGTACTCAGAGGCAATCTCAAAAACAACTGTTCATTTCCAAGGCAAACCATTCAATATCACGGTAATCCAAGTCTATGCCCCGACCAGTATTGCTGAAGAAGCTGAAGT
Source organism: Redunca redunca (assembly GCA_006410935.1). Lineage (NCBI taxonomy): Eukaryota > Metazoa > Chordata > Mammalia > Artiodactyla > Bovidae > Redunca > Redunca redunca. The sequence continues at coordinate 57,202 of SJYQ01002505.1, forward strand.
TGAATTGTTCTACGAATCTACAAGAACTTCTAGAACTAATACCCAAAAACGATGTCCTTTTCATTATAGGGGACTGGAACGCAAAAGTAAAAGGTCAAGTAACACTTGGAGTAACAGGCAAATTTAGCCTTGGAGGACAGAACGAAGCAGGGCAAGGCTAAAAGAGTTTTGCCAAGAGAATGCACTGGTCATAGCAAACACCCTCTTCTAACAACACAAGAGAAGACTCTACACATGGACATCACCAGATGGTCAGCATCGAAATCAGATGGATATTATTTGCAGCCAAAGATGGAGAAGCTCTATACAGTCAACAAAAACAAGACCAGAAGCTGACTGTGGCTCACATCATGAACTCCTTATTGACAAATTCAAACTTAAATCAAAAAAAGTAGGGAAAACCACTAGACCATTCAAGTATGACCTAAATAAAATCCCTTACAATTATACAGTCGAAGTGAGAAATAGATTTAAGGGACTAGATCTGATAGGCAGAGTGCCTGATGAACTATATATAGACGTTCCTGACATTGTACAGGAAAAAGGGATCAAGATCATCCCCAAGAAAAAGAAATGCAAAAAAGCAAAATGGCTGTCTGAGAAAGCCTTACAAATAGCTGTGAAAGAAGAGAAGTGAAAACCAAAGGATAAAAAGAAAGATATACCCATTTGAATGAAGAGTTCAAAAAAAGAGCAAGGAGTGATAAGAAAGCCTTCCTCAGTGATCAGTGCAAAGAAATAGAGGAAAACAATAGAATGGGAAAGATTAGAGATCTCTTCAAGAAAGTTAGAGATACCAAGGGAACATTTCATGCAAAGATGGGCTCAATAAAGGACAGAAATGGTATGGACCTAAAAGAAGCAGAAGATATTAAGAAGAGGTGGCAAGAATACACAGAACTGTACAAAAAATATCTTCACAACCCAGATTATCACGATGGTGTGATCACTCATCTAGAGCCAAACATCATGGAATGTGAAGTCAAGTGGGCCTTAGGAAGCATCACTATGAACAAACCTAGTGGAGGTGATGGAACTCCAGCTGAGCTATTTCAAATCCTGAAAGATGATGCTGTGAAAGTGCTGCACTCAATATGCCAGCAAATTTGGAAAACTCAGCAGTGGCCACAGGACTGGAAAAGGTCAGTTTTTATTCCAATCCCTAAGAAATGCAGTGCCAAAGAATGCTTAAACTACCACACAATTGCTACCACACAATTGCACTCATCTCACATGCTAGTAAAGTAATGCTCAAAATTCTCCAAGCCAGGCTTCAGCAATACATGAACCATGAAGTTCCAGATGTTCAGGCAGGTTTTAGAAAAGGCAGAGGAACCAGAGATCAAATTGCCAACATCCGCTGGATCACAGAAAAAGCAAGAGAGTTCCAGAAAAACATCTGTTTCTGCTTTATTAACTATGCCAAATTTTTTGACTGTGTGGATCACAATAAACTGTGGAGAATCAGTTCTAATGAGATCGATGGAACTGGAACCAATTATACAGAGTGAAGTAAGCCAGAAAAAAAAAACACTAATACAGTATACTAACACATATATATGGAATTTAGAAAGATGGTAATGATGACCCTGTATGTGAGACAGCATAAGAGACACAGATGTGTAGAGTGGACTTTTGGACTCTGAGGGAGAGGGAGAGGGTGGGAAGATTTGGGAGAATGGCAATGAAACATGTATACTATCATGTAAGAAATGAATCGCCAGTCTATGTCCGATGCAGGATACAGGATGCTTGGGGCCGGTGCATGGGGATGACCCAGAGAGATGTTATGGGGAGGGTGGTGGGAAGGGGTTCATGTTTGGGAACTCATGTATGCCCGTGGTGGATTCATGTCAATGTATGGCAAAACCAATACAGTATTGTAAAGTAAAATAAAATAAAAATAATTTTTTTTAAATAAAAAAAATAAAACATCAAAAAAAAATAATAAAAGAGATGGGAATACCAGGCCACTTGACCTGCCTCTTTGGAATCCTATATGCAGGTCAGGAAGCAACAGTTAAAACTGGACATGGAACAACAAACTGGTTCCAAATAGGAAAAGGGGTATGTCAAGGCTGTATATTGCCACCCTTCTTATTTAACTTATGTGTAGAGTACATCATGAGAAATGCTGGGCTGGATGAAGCACAAGCTGGAATCAAGATTGCTGGGAAGAGCTTCTTGATAAAAGTGAAAGAAGAGAGTGAAAAAGTTGGCTTAAAGCTCAACATTCAGAAAACAAAGATCATGAAATCCAGTCCCATCACTTCATGGCAAATAGATGGAGAAACAGTGGAAACAGTGGCTGACTTTATTTTGGGGGGGGGGGGTCCAAAATCACTGCAGATGGAGACTTCAGCCATGAAATTAAAAGAGGCTTACTCCTTGGAAGGAAAGTTGTGACAAACCTAGACAGCATATTAAAAAGCAGAGACATAACTTTGCCAGCAAAGATCCATTTAGTCTATGCTGTGGTTTTTCCAGTAGTTATGTATGGATGTGAGAGTTGGAGTATAAAGAAAGCTGAGCACAGAAGAATTGATGCTTTTGAACTGTGGTGTTGGAGAAGACTCTTGAGAGTCCATTAGACAGCAAGGAGATCCAACCAGTCCCTCCTAAAGGATATCAGTCCTGAGTGTTCATTGGGAGAACTGATGTTGAAGCTGAAACTCCCATACTTTGGCCACCTGATGTGAAGAGCTGACTCATTTGAAAAGACCCTGATCTTGGGAAAGATAGAAAGCAGGAGAAGAAGGGGACAACAGAGGATGAAATGGTTGGATGGCATCACTGACTCAATACACCTGAGTTTAAGTAAACTCTGGGAGTTGGTAATGGACAGGGAGGCCTGGCATGCTGCAGTCCATGGGGTAACAAAGAGTCAGACATGACTGAGCAGCTGAACTGAAGTGAACTAAAGGTTAATTATTCTTCAAAACCAAAGAATGGCATTGAAATATGTGAAACGAGTCGCCAGTCCAGGTTCTATGCCTGATACAGGATGCTTGGGGCTGGTGCACTGGGATGACCCAGAGAAATGGTATGGGGAGGGAGGTGGGAGGGGGGTTCAGGATGCGGAACATGTGTACACCAGTGGCGGATTCATCTTGATGTATGGCGAAACCAATACAATACTGTAGAGTAATTAGCCTCCAATTAAAATAAATAAATGCAAGACAGCAAAAGAGACACAGATATATAGAAAAGACTTTTGGACTGTGTGGAAGAGGGAGAGGATGGGATGATTTGGGAGAATGGCATTGAAACATGTATGCTATCATGTAAGAAATGAACTGCCAGTCTAGGTTCGATACAGGATACAGGATGCTTGGGGCTGGTGCACTGGGATGACCCAGAGAGATGATATGGGGAGGGTGGAGGGAAGGGGGTTCAGGATTGGGAACTCATGTACACCTGTGGTGGATTCATGTCAATGTATGGCAAAACCAATACAGTATTATAAAGTAAAAATAAATAAATAAATATAAATAAATTTATATTTTAAAAAAAGACAAAAACAAAAAAACAGAGTCTCAGAAAAGAGTTCAGATTTATGGTTTTGAAAGGTGTAAGAGGATCGATCAAGAGGGGAAATTGGATGAAGGTTGTCAAAATGTACAAACTTCCAGTTATAAGATAGGGAAGTACTAGTGATATAATGTACAATATGACAAAAATAATTAATACTACTGTATGTTATATATAAAAACTGTTAATACAGTAAATCTGAGTTCTTATCATAAAGAATTTTTTTTCTATTTCTTTAATTTTGTATCATTTGAGATAGGAAATTTTCACTAAACTTTTTTGTGGTAGTCATTTCACTATGTATGTAGTAAAATCATTTACACCTTAATCAAATACACCTTAAACTTATATAGCGATGTGTGTCAATTATAGCTCAAGAAAACTGGAGGGGAAAAAAAGAAAAAGGTTATTATAAGGACTGATATATGATGGACAGATTTCTACTAATTCAACCTGAAGAAACTTACATTAAAAAAATATAGATGAAAACAGATGATACTTTGTAAATTTATACTGCAAGTTAATGGACAAGATTAGTCATATCTGCAGATTAATGTATTCACTCTCTATAGGAACTGGAAAGATAGTATATAGATAATAAGCAATAAAGACACTTGAACTCAGATATCTAATCATTCCTGGATACTCAATTTTGTGTGTGAGAAACTTGCTAGCCGTTCTAGGATGTACAAGTGCACTGTTAGCACTTAAGAGAGCAACATGGTCCTGTGGCCTGACTGGTCGATAGAGAAAACGCCACGGCTTCATTTGAAAACGGACCCAACTGCTGCCCAGTCTCAACGTGATTTTGTTTCCATTATGATTGGTAAAAAGAGATATTT
>SJYQ01002505.1:62021-73143 GCA_006410935.1 Redunca redunca
AATTTATCTTTTTGCTAGGAGAATATCCACATAATCTAGAATTTTAGAAGGTTATTCACTTGTAATTATTTGAATCTCATTGTATCTGAATTATATCTCCATTTTTATCCTAATATATATTTACTTCCTGTTTTGCTTAATTGAGATCATAATCTACATTATTGATCTTTTAAAATTAGTTTTTAAGTTTATCATTTTGTTTATAATTTTGTACTTCACTTCTTCAGATTCTACTTTTATCCATTCTTTACTTTTTTCTCCAAAGAATATTGCTTAATATACAGTATGATGTTTCCACACTCCTGATGGGAATTTAAGTTGGTACAGCCACCATGGAAAGCAGTATGGAGGTTCCTCAGAAAACGAAACATAGAATTACCATATGATCCAGAAGTCTCACTCTTGGGAATATACCCAGACAAAACTATCATTTGAAAAGACACATGCAACCCTGTGTTCATAGCAGCACTATTCACAATAGTCCAAATATGGAAGCAACCTAAATGTCCATTGACAGCTGAATGGATGAAGATGTGGTCCATATATACAATGGAATACTACTCAGTCATTAAAAAGAATGAAATAGTGCCATTTACAGCAACATGTAACCAGTTAAAGTTTATATTATTATACTAAGAGAAATAAGTCATAAAAGAACAAGTATTATATGATATCACTTAAATATAGAACCTAAAATATTGCACAAGTGAACCTATCTACAAAACACTAAAAGACTCATAGATATTAGGCTTATGGTTGCCACAGGAAAGGGGAGAGGGAGAGGAAAGGACTGGGAGTTCAGGGTTGGTAGATGCAAACAATTACATTTAGAATGGATAAAAAATGCATAGCAAAGGGAATTTTGTATTTAAGTCTTTAAAAAGAATACATATAAAAAGAATCTATATATGTGTATAACTGAGTCACTTTGGACTAAATGCTTCAACCAAAAGGCAAAGATTGGCTAAATGGATGCAAACATAAGGTGGGTTGAATGCCCCAACCAAAAGACAAGGCCTGGCTGAATGGATACAAAAATAAGTGAAGTGAAGTCGCTCAGTCATGTCTGACTCTTTATGACCCCATAAACTGTAGCCTACAAGGCTCCTCTGTGCATGGGATTTTCCAGGCAATAGTACTGGAGTGGATTGCCATTTCCTTCTCCAGGGGATCTTCCCAACCCAGGGCTTGAACACGGGTCTCCTGCATTGAAGACAGACGCCTTACCATCTGAGCCACCAGGGAAGTCGGATACAAAAATAAGACCCCTATATATGCTGTCTACAAGAGACCCAGGTTAGGCCTAGGGACACATACAGACTGAAAGTGAGGGGCTGAAAAATGGTATTCCATGAAAGTGGAAATGAAAATAAAGTAAGCATAGCAATACTCATATCAGATAAAATAGACTTTAAAACAAAGACCATTACAAGAGACAAGGAAGGATACCACATAATGATCAAGGGATAAATCTAAGAAGAAGATAAAGCAATTATAATTATATATGCACCCAACATAGGAACACATCAATACATAAGGCAAATGCTAACAACTATTAAAGGGGAAATTGACAGTAACACAATAGTAGTGGGGGACTTTAATATTCCACTCACACCAATGGATAGATCATCTAGACAGAAAATTAATAAGGAAGCACAAGGCAGCACAAGGCCTAATTAATATCTATAAGGCATTTCACCCCAAAACAATAGATTTCACTTTTTTCCTCAAGAACAAGATAGATCACATCTTGGGTCACAATCAAGCCTTGGTAAATTTAAGAAAACCCTGAAAACATTTCAAGCATCTTTGCTGACTACAATGATATCAACTACAGAAAAAAACATGAACACATGGAGATGAAATAATATGCTTCTGAGTAACCAAGAGATCACTAAAGAAATCAAGGAGGAAATTAAAAAAAAAAAAAAAAAAAAAAAACCACCTAAAAGCAAATGACAATGAAAACACAACCACTCAAACCCTATGGGGTGCAGTAAAAGTCAATAGAATCATCCACTCGATGGACATGAGTTTGAGCAAGCTCTAGGAGTTGGTGATGGACAGTGAAGCCTGGCATGCTGCAGTCCATGGGGTCACAAAGAGTTGGACATGGCTGAGTGACTGAACTGAAGAGGGAAATTTATAGAAATACAAGCCTTACCTCAAGAATACAGTTCAGTTCAGTTCAGTTGCTCAGTCGTGTTCGACTCTTTGCAACCCCATGAATTGCAGCATGCCAGGCCTCCCTGTCCATCACCAACTCCCAAAGTTCACCCAAACTCATGTCCATTGAGTCGGTGATGCCATCCAGCCATCTCATCCTCTGTCATCCCCTTCTCCTCTTGCCCCCAATCCCTCCCAGCATCAGAGTCTTTTCCAATGAGTCAACTCTTCGCATGATGTGGCCAAAGTATTGGAGTTTCAGCTTCAGCATCAGTCCTTCCAAAGAACACCCAGGACTGATTTCCTTTAGAATGGACTGGTTGGATCTCCTTGCAGTCTAAGGGACTCTCAAGACTCTTCTCCAACACCACAGTTGAAAAGCATCAATTCTTTGGCACTCAGCTTTCTTCACAGTCCAACCCTCACATCCATACATGACCATAGCCTTGACTAGATGAACCTTTGTTGGCAAAGTAATGTCTCTGCTTTTGAATATGCTATCTAGGTTGGTCATAACTTTCCTTCCAAGGATACAAGAGAAACATAAATTAACCACCTAACCTTACACCTAAGGCAACTAGAAAAAGAACAAAGAAACCCTAAAGTTAGTAGAAGGAAAAAAATCATAAAGTTCAGAGCTGAAATAAATGAAAATGAAATGAAGAAGACAATAGCAAAGATCAATAAAACTATTAACAAAAGCTGATTCTTTGAGGAGATAAACAAAATTGACAAACCGTTAGCTAGACTCATCAAGAAAGAAAAGGAGAAGACTCAAATCAATAAAATTGGAAATGTATAAGTATAATTTTTAAAAGGTAAAATTCTACTTTGATCAGTGGTCAGGATAAGAGAAACACCTGCCATATTAAGCAACACTGTTGACTGTAATGCTCCCAGTGACATCTGGCATGGAATTTTTTTATCCCTGGAGAGAGATTCACATGCTGGATGGTCAGCAACCTGAACAGGGAATAGAGCTGAACCCCATATCCTCTGTTGATTTAAGTATCTGTTCCCATCTCAGCTAATTGTCTTGTACCCACTGAAGGAGATATATTTTTGTTATCCATGTTATGAAAGAAAGTGAAAGTGAAAGTGAAAGATTCTTAGTCATGTGAAACTCCTTGCGACCAAATGGACTGTACATGGAATTCTCCAGGCCAGAATACTGGAGTGGGTAGCCTTCCCCTTCTCCAAGGGATCTTCCCAACCCAGGGATTGAATCCAGGTCTCCTGCATTGCAGGCAGATTCTTTACCACCTGAGGTATTAGGAAAGCCCATTCATGTTGTAATTGTCGCTATTGAACTGTGTGTGTTGATTATGATCTTGGAGACCCTTGAGTGGTGCTGAAGAGAGATCTTAGTTCCCTGCCCAAGAACTGAACCTGGGTAGCCTGGATGAAAACTGGGAATATAGCCATTAGATGACCAGGCGCTACAGGCTAGAAACAAAATGGCCCAGGTTCTTGCCTCCATTTGAAAGGGAAATGTTAATAAAAAAATAAAAAATAAAAAAATAAAAAAAAATTCATAATTAAAAAAAAATGAAAGGGAAATGTTTTAAGGAGTTTCTTATTAGAAACAAAGCACAAAGAGTGAGAGAGCACACAGACAATTTGTTTATTTAAGACTGAAGCAAGGCAGAAATGCACACCTGGAGCTAAAGGGTGTGAGGGTCCTCCCTGATGAGGAGGAGTCCAGTAAAGAGGAGGTTAAATCTTTACATAGGGCAGTTCTTCTGGGTATTTACTTACCTTTGGCCAGTTGTTGCACTTATTTCCCCACACCTGACCTGATCTAGAACAGTTCCCAACATATGTGCACATTTTTTCTGGGATAGATTCAGTACAGAGGCTTGTGGGAGCTTGGCATCAACTATTATGGGGTGGTTCCCACTCCTTTTTGACTCCTGTGAATGTTTCTGCTCTTGTACAGTCTGGGAGCTTTTATTGCCCTCAGGAGTGGTCATCTCATGCTCTTTACACGAAATGAGCTCATCTCCTGTAATTAACCTTGTCCTTGGAGCATCTAGGGAAAACAAAATTCAGTTTTACTCTTCTTGAAAACTTCCAGCTGCTCTGCTAAGGGTCCATCTACCTCCTACCTCAGTTACAATTTATAAAAAGAGGAAATCATCACATGCAGAATATAGCCTTCACTTGTGGTCACTGGAGGTTTCTAAAGCAGGGAAAGGTCATGCTGTCCACTGAAGCAAATGAACAAACTTCTCATATTTTTAAAGATTTGGAGTTAACCAAAAAGTCTTTCATACATATTTTTTTCTCTTAATCTCTGATTCTGAGCTATTTAAATAGGATATACAGGTTTATTCATATTGGATGGAAATAGGAATCCAGATGAATTTTTAATCTCCTAATTTTGTCACCTTTGGACAAAACTGAGGAACACAGGGTGATATCCTCTAAAAGGAAAAGAAATACCCCATAAAAATATACTGACTTCAATCCTGACTTATTTTTTAGCTTTTCCTTGGAATTCCATTTAAATGTTATTCTTTCCAGGAAACTGGGCTTAAGAGCAAGCATAGACTTCCTTTCAGCTATTTGGCTTCTACATTAAATAATTCACAGAATCAATCTACTCTCTGCTTCTGTTTTTCTCTATTTATTTCTTTCTCTCTCTCGAACACACACACACACGTGAACACACACACACACATGAACACACACAAACAAATGCCTAGATAGAAAGTATACAAAATAATAATAAATCCCAGTTGTTGATTTTGTTATTTTGATATTTAATGGAGAAGAGTACAGAGGAAAAGACTATGGTGCTGTTTCCATTTATTTCCTTGATTTCTCCCACCTAATTTATTTATAACAAAATATTTCTAGATCTTATTGTAAGACTCTATAAGTAAGTTTCCAATTCACCAAGTAGGTGAACATACAGGAAAGCCTCATACAAAATTCTTCTATAGACAGTTTATTCAAACTGCATGGTGTGTTCAAGTTTTCCTGTTTCCACTGCTCTTATGACATCATCCAAGCTTTTCCTTCAGCTCACATAAGTAATTATGTTGGTAACAAAGTGCAGGGTGAGCATATTTGCCACTCTTCTCTTATAAATTAAATTATTCCACAAATTATACTGGATTCTGATTTGTGAACCAAAATGAGAGGAGCTAAATAAGTGAGAGAAGTAGAGTAACTGGAAAGATGGCTGAAGCCCTTGGAGAGGTCAAATGAAATTTTTACAAAGTAGACACTCCCTCTGGTGATAGAAGCAAGGTTCATTGTTGTAAAGAACAATATTTCATAGGAACCTGGAATGTTAGGTCCATGAATCAAGGCAAATTGGAAGTGGCCAAACAGGAGATAGCAAGAGTGAACATCGACATTCTAGGAATCAGTGAAATAAGATGGACAAGAATGAGTGAATTTAACTCAGATGACCATTATATCTACTACTGTGGGCAGGAATCCATTAGAAGAAATAAAGTAGCCATCACCGTCAACAAAAGAGTCTGAAGTGCAGTATTTGGACGCAATCTCAAAAAAGACAGAATGATTTCTGTTCATTTCCAAGGCAAACCATTCAATATCATGGTAATCCAAGTCTACACCCGACCAGTAATGCTGAAGAAGTGGAAGTTGAAAGGTTCTATGAAGACCTACAAGACCTTCTAGAACTAACACTCAAAAAATATGTCCCTTTCATTATAGGGGACTGGAATGCAAATGTAGGAAGTCAAAAAACACCTGGAGTGACAGGTAAATTTGGCCTTGGAGTACAGAATGAAGCAGGGCAAAGGCTAACAGAGTTCTGCCAAGAGAATGCACTGGTCATAGAAAACACCCTCTTCCATCAACACAAGAGAAGACTCTACACATAGACATCACCAGATGGTCAACACCGAAATCAGATTGATTATATCTTTGCAGCCAACGATGGAGAAACTCTATACAGTCAGCGAAAACAAGACCAGGAGCTCACTGTGGCTCAGATCAGAACTCCTTATTGCTAAATTCAGACTTAAATTGAAGAAAGAGGTTAAAACCACTAAACCACTCAGGTATAACCTAAATCAAATCCCTTACGACTATACACTGAAAGTGAGAAATAGATTTAAGGGACTCTATCTGATAGAGTGCCTGATGAACAATAGACAGAGGTTCATGACATTGTACAGGAGACAGGGAGCAAGACCATCCCCAAGAAAAATAAATACAAAAAAGCAAAATGGCTGTCTGAGGAAGCCCTACAAATAGCTGTGAAAGGTGAAAGGCAAAGAAGAAAAGGAAACATATACCCATTTGAATGCAGAGTTCCAAAAAATAGCAAGGAGAGACAAGAAAGCCTTCCTCGGTAATCAGTGCAAGGAAATAGAGGAAAACAATAGAATGAGAAAGACTAGAGATCTCTTCAAGAAAATTAGGGATACCAAGGGAACATTTCATGCAAAGAAGGGCTCAAAAAAGGATAGAAATGGTATGGATCTAACAGAAGCAGATCTTAAAAAGAAGTGGCAAGAATACACAGAAGAACTAAAAGAGCTTCACGACCCAGATAATCGTGAAGGTGTGATCACTCACACTCACCTAGAGCCGGACATCCTTGAATGTGAAGTCAGGTGGGCATTAGGGGGCATCACTACAAACAAAGCTAGTGGAGGTGATGGAATTCCAGTTGAGCTACTTCAAATCCTAAAAGATGATGCTGTGAAAGTGCTGTACTCATATGCCAGCAAATTTGGAAACTCAGCAGTGGTCACAGGACTGGAAATGGTCAGTTTTCATTCCAATCCCAAAGAAATGCAATGCCAAAGAATGCTCAAACTATCACACAATTGCACTCATCTCACACGCTAGTAAAGTAATGCTTAAAATTCTTCAAGCTGGGCTTCAGCAATACATGAACCATGAAGTTCCAGATGTTCAAGCTGGTTTTAGAAAACACAGAGGTTGTGTTTTCATTTTCATTCGTTTCTATGCATATTTTTATTTCTTTTTATTTCTTCTGTGATTTGTTGGTTATTCAGAAGTGTGTTGTTCAGCCTCTATATGTTGGAATTTTAATAGTTTTTCTTCTGTAATTGAGATCTAATCGTACTGCATTATGGTCAGAAAAGATAGGGATGGTGTGTGGGGGGCAGGGGGTGGGAGGGGAGTTCGGGATTGGGAACACGTGTACACCTGTGGTGGATGCATGTTGATGTGTGGCAAAACCAATACAATATTGTAAAGTAAAAATAATAATAATAATAAATAATAAAATTTTAAAAAGACAAAAAAAAAAAAAAGAAGAAAACACAGAGGAACCAGAGATCAAATAGCCAATATCGTCTAGATCATCAAAAAAGCTAGAGAGTTCCCAAGAAAAACATCTATTTCTGCTTTAATGACTATGCCAAATTCTTTGTGTGGATCACAATAAACTGTGGAAAATTCTAAAAGAAATGGGAACACCAGACCACCTGATCTGCCTCTTGAGAAACCTTTATGCAGGTCAGGAAGCAACAGTTAGAACCGGACTTGGAACAACAGATTGGTTCCAAATAGGAAAAAGAGTACGTCAAGGCTGTATATTGTCACCCTGCTTATTTAACTTCTATGCAGAGTACATTATGAGAAACGCTGGGCTGGAAGAAGCACAAGCTGGAATCAAGATTGCTGGGAGAAATATCAGTAACCTCAGATATGCAGATGGCACCACCCTTATGGCAGAAAGTGAAGAGGAACTAAAAAGCCTCTTGATGAAAGTGAAAGAGGAGAGTGAAAAAGTTGGCTTAAAGCTCAACATTCAGAAAACAAAGATCATTACCTCCAGTCCCATCACTTCACGGCCAATAGATGGGGAAACAGTGGCTGATATTATTTTTCTGGGCTCCAAAGTCACTGCAGATGGAGACTGCAGCCATGAAATTAAAAGACACTTACTCTTTGGAAGGAAAGTTATGACCAACCTAGACAGGATATTAAAAAGTAGAGATATTACTTTTCCAACAAAGTTTGTCTAGTCAAATCTATGGTTTTCCCAGTGGTCATGTATGGATGTGATAGTTGGATTATAAAGAAAGCTGGGCACTGAAGAATTGTTGCTTTTGAACTGTGGTGTTGGAGAAGACTCTTGGGAGTCCCTTGGACTGCAAGGAGATCCAACCTGTCTATCCTAAGGGAGATCAGTCCTGGGTGTTCATTGGAGGGACTGATGTTGAAGTTGAAACTCTAATACTTGGGCCACCTGATGCGGAGAGCTGGCTCATTTGAAAAGACCCTGGTGCTAGGAAAGATTGAGGGCGGGAGGAGAAGGGGATGACAGAGGATGAGATGGTTGGATGGCATCACCAACACAATGGACAACGTGGGTTTGGTTGGACTCCGGGAGCTGATGATGGACAGGGAGGCCTGGCATGCTGCGTTTTATTTGGTTGCAAAGAGTAAGACACAAGGGAGCAACTGAACTGAACTGAGACACTCCCTCTAATCAGGGTATTTCTCAAATTGAGGTGGTTTTTTTGTGGAGGGAAGTGGTTGGGAAGTTGGACAATGAACAGAATTTCATATCCCACTAAGGATCTGAGGATATCTTATGCAATGGAATTGCAAGATTGGTAATACACTATGATCTTTTCCACAAAAAATTCACATCTAGGTAGAAATATTAACTTTATTGTTATATGTGTAGAGGTACACAAAATAAAGAAGCAATGTCAGGGGTAAACTTATTATTTTCAATCTTTAATTTCCAAAAGAAGATATTATTAAAGATTCAAATTTGGGGACTTCCCTAGTAGCCCACTGGTGAAGAATCCCCCTGGTAATTCAGGAGACATGGAGTTGATCCCTGATCCAGAAAGATCCCACATGCCTCGGAGCAACTAAGCGCATGTGCCACAACGAATGAGCCTGTGTGCTGCAGCGACTGAAGCCTGTGTGCCTAGAGCCCATCCTCTGCAACAAGAGAAGCCACCACAATGAGAAGCCTGAGCACTGAAATGAGGAATAGCTCCCATTCCACAACAAAGGGTAGCCCTCTCACTCAACTAGAAAAAGACCCAGCACGGCCATAAACAGATAAATAAAGATTAAAATTTAACATCTCAAGAATATGTTCCACTTTTTTAGCCACAGCTTTATGTGATAAGAGCAGATTGGTGGTGACTGATCATTTCATGTAGTAGAAAGACAGTGTTTTGAATTTTCCTGTCAGGTATCCTCCCTGAGTGAAACGCCATGGTCAATCATTGATTAATCAAGAAAATGTCTTATGGAGCATGAATAGGATGCAAACCAAGACAAGGTAAAGAAAACCTTTGGAGATAGTGTCTGAAACTCAGCAGACAAACCCATATTTCTTTCAGAAAAAAAAATGTTTATTATTATTTTTAGTCAATCATGTGATATACAACTGTAACATGATCATTAAACCTACAACATAGCATCGATATTTCAATTATGCGTATATTGAATAATAAAATGAGAAGGCATGAGATAATAACCAGGGTACTAGGGCAAGAGATGGACTGTTAGAAAAGAACCACCAATTGCTATTGTGTGCGCAGTTATAGATAGAAAGAAAGAAAAATAGCACTAGTGTGCTACCAAAAACAACAAAAACAGTCTCAGAGGGAAGAAATTCATGGAGAACTCAAAGAGCAGTATAAAATTTCAGAGAATTTCAGTTCAGATGAGGTCAATAAGATTCATCAAATAGTAGGGGGCTATTTCTGCCAGTGCTTTAAGTCGTATTACTAGATAGCTTGACTGAACTGAGTTGAAAAACAGAATTCTAATGATTCTTACTTCTGAGGAAGTCATACATCATTACGGACTCAATGTGCATGAAGATCATCAAACTCTGCAAGACAGTGGATGACAGAAGAGCCTGGCGTGCTATACTCCATAAGGTCCCAAAAAGTAGGACGTAACTTAGTGACTGAGCAACAACATACTTCACTGAATACATATATAAAATTCCTACTTTGGAAGTTCATTTATTTTAAAAACAGCAATTCCAGGGGTTAAAAATATGAACTTAAGGGATAACTATGTCACTAGAAATTGGATTGTGGCACTTGGATTAAGTAGGTTTCAAAGGTTTCATTTCAATCATTGGCATTAAGGTATGTTTCAACTCTGTAAAAATCTAATCATGCTCTGCATTTTCTATAAAAATATAACCAGGTATCTAACCTATATCTTTTCACAGGTTTGATAACCCTATCACTGGGAGGAAATGGGCATGGTCATTGGAGAATATATAAAGCATCTGACAAAAAGCTAAGATCATTCTTCTCCAGAGCCCTGGGCTGTTGTGTTTGGAGTTGGCTTGGCTGTGGAGACTTTTGGAAGTTACTCCCACAAGGCAGTAAGCACTTAATCCTTGAACTGAATTTAACAGTTACTTACTGAACAAGAGTAGAACATTGCATTAACAGTACCCAAAGTGAGTTATGATGATAAACATGCAATGAATTTCTGCTATGTACATTTAAAAATGAATCTAAAGCTTAGTTTTGCCCCCCCCCCGCCCCGCCATGGTAGTATCTATATGTGAGTACTACATCAATCATTTATTCAGTGTGTCTTTTAGACAAGTAATTTATTTCCCCTATACTATGTCAAGTGCCCTATTTTTAGATGTATGTTAAGATAGAAAATTATTGGGAACTCATGTACACCTGTGGTGGATTCATGTCAATGTATGGCAAAATCAATACAGTATTGTAAAGTAAAAAAATAAAATTCACCAGAAAATTACTAGAGCTAATCAATGAATATAGTAAAGTTGCAGGATATAAAATCAACACATAGAAATCCCTTGCATTCCTATACACTAATAATGAGAAAGTAGAAAAAGAAATTAAGGAAACAATTCCATTCACCATTGCAACGAAAACAATAAAATACTTAGGAGTATATATACCTAAAGAAACTAAAGACCTATATATAGAAAACTATAAAACACTGATGAAAGAAATCAAAG
>SJYQ01002505.1:91618-106665 GCA_006410935.1 Redunca redunca
AAAAAAAAAATGGATTCCCAGATTTTTGTTTTTAATGAGCATACCAAAATTACTAAATGTTAGAAGATAAAAAGTGGGTAACAATCATGGATGTGACCTGATTAATTCATTGTCACCCCAGAGCTATGTGAGTACATGGAAGAAGATGAAACAGACTGAATATCAGAAGGTGTTTCACTTAGTTGACCATGAAGAGAAGCATCATTTAGAGAAAACAAAAGAGGAAAGCAAAGAGATTGTTCAACAACTCAAAGAAAGTCAGAAGCAGAAGCAGGAACTTCTAAGGCAGATATATGAGGAGCTCAAGGAATTGTGCCATAAGCCAGACATGGAGCTGACCCATGTAAGGACAGAGGACTGGAGAGTCATGGTGCTCCTTGGATGATACCCACCTCTTCTTTGCCTTTCATCTAGTGTTTGAAATCATGTTTTCTGTTGCTGTGATAAGAGTTTTATCTGTCCAAGGAATGCTAATGACCAAGGGCCCTTTTCGCCAAATAACAAGAACTGCAAAGCTTCATGGAGAACTAGACAAAGAAATCCTCAAGAACAATTCTTCTTAAATTCTCCTAATATACATTTGATTACTGAACAACTGCCTCAGAGAAGGTATTTAAAGATGTATGGATTGGTACTTGGACCTGGCAATAATGAGAAATTTGGGAATCCCTATAACTCGTTTCCCCTCCTGTTTCTGTGTACATGATACAATGTGCTGAAATTAGGGTTAACCCATCCTTGGAAATGAGAAACTAAATCTTCACTGTGAATCTTGTGAAGTGTATTAATACATTATATTTTTTTGTTTCTCTCTGTACAGCATTATGAAAACATGTCCAAAGGGTAAGTTGCCCTCATTTTCAAGTTTTGATAATTGTAACTGTGATCAGTCAGCTGATGCTAAAATAACAGCATGAGTTATCAAGACACTAAAACCTCTCTCTGGGTGTATTTAGATTCCCCGTTCTCGAAAGGTAGAGTTTTGTGTGTTGCTTTAGCCGTGGTGGAGCTGGGCAGGGGAATTACTTGCAAGATTTTGTGCAAAGATCTCATGACAACAGCTACCATTGCTGGTTTTAATTTTTAGAAAAAGAAAAACACAGAGGGGATGTACACAAGTAATGATGGAATAATGTGCAGGAAATAAGGATTTTATAGAAACCTTACGTGGAATCAGGGAGAAAATGGGCCAACAGAAGATCATCCGGGTGCAGGGTTTCCATGTGCAGCACGTGGGGAGGCGAAAAAGAAAGACAATGATGCCGTTAGGAAAGCTGGGTCCCAGAAATTGGGATTGCTACCCAAGCTTAGCTCCTCAACCACTAGCTGTGGTTGTACAGACACTGAGCATTTCTGTGATGACTAAAGTGTATTAAAAGTTAGAGTACCCCTCTTGAACGTCCTTCATTTCAAGTCATTTTGAACAGCCCTGAGATTGGGTGTGAGGAGTCATATATGGTCATGACTGATGTGAATTGGATGCTAGTATTTCAGTGTTATCAAATGGGGTAGAATTTTATTTGATTTCATAAAATAAATTGCCACTGGTCACATTCTCTAGATTGGGGAATTACTTTTATGGCCCTGGAATCCAATTATGAAGATTTAATGGAAATCCACAGAAGTGTGTAGACATAATTATTGTGATGAAAATATGAGCTCCAAAATAGTAATGAAGTGTTCTTTTTTCCAAGGGTGAGTCAGTGTAGCTGCATATGCCCAGCCTGTAGTCCAACAGCTCAGTGTGTGGCCCATCCCTGGACTCGTAGACTGGCTCAACCAATTCCAAGGTAACAGGCAGCCTTCTGGTGTGTGTGGTATACACTGGCCTCTGTTACTGTCTTATGGGTTACCTTTCCCCATTGTCCAATCTGTGGACTATGCTGGAAAATTTAATATCCACACTTACCCTTATAGGAGAATATTGTATATGGAATAAAACTAAATGGCATCTGGAAAAAAAAGGCATTTATAATGAGAAAGAGTCTGCCTGCAATGAAGAAAACTTAGGTTTGACCCGTGGGTTGGGAAGATGCCCTGGGGAGGGCATGGCAACCCACTCCAGTGTTCTTACCTGGAGAATCCCTGTGGACAGAGGAGCTGGCATGCTCTAGTCCATGGGGTCGCAAAGAGTAAGACACGATTGAGTGACTAACCACAACATGGTAAGCTATCTGGGGGTTAAACAATAGGAAAAGACAATTGACACTTGCAGCAGACTGAGGAATAGTGTTGACTGTTCACATGAAGCATGTAACTCTGCAAGTACATTCAGTACATCCCAAGTTTTAGGTAAGGGAGGTTATCAATGGTTGTGAGATGCTTAGAGAATTTTAAGCTGGATTATAAAACTCTTTGTAATAAATACAAAGCATACTTCACTCACGTCATATGAAAATCCTCTGTATGGTCAAGCTTATTATAAACATAAAAGGAAATTTTATACACAGTTTATATGCAACATTGGCAAAGTAAGCTGACCACTTCTTTTGTCAAAAGATTTTTCCCTTTTCTTTTCAAGGTGTGCTGGCAGAAAATTCTCACAAAGAAACCACTTCAAAAAATACAAGTTTTTGTTTCATTTTAATTTTTGATGCTGTAGTGAAAATTTTTTGTTATCAGGAAAATTGACCAGAGTTTTACTACTATTAGTGTGTATTTTCTGTGGAGATCACAAGCTACTTTTGTTTCTGACAGTGAAGTTTTAATTAATTGCCAATTTCAAATGTTCCAGGGAAAATAATGACCAAAACATAGCAATGGGTCTCACAGACAGAAATTATGACTGCTCCCATTTGGTCTGGCTCAATTCTTCTTCTCATGAAGACAGACCTATAGATCTTGGATTGCAAAAGATTCCTCAAGTTCTCTTGCTGTTCTGCCTCCAATTTCTAGTCATATGTTAGGAAATTCAGACACTCTACAGAGCTCATGTCCATCAGGAATTTATAACACTAGTTGCTAATGTAACTTTTCCTTCTTCCTGCAGTGTACATTGCGTTGGATAATGAAAGAGTCACTCGTCATGTCCCTGTGTTTGAAGATCTGAGACGTGTTCAGGCTGGTCCTGATGGTCCTGGGGTCGACTACAGTCCACCAAGATCTAAATATTTTCTTGCCTGGGGGGCTGAGTCATTCACTTCCGGTCAGCACTACTGGGAGGTGGATGTGGCGGGCTGTTGCAACTGGGCCATTGGCTTTTGTAATGATTCTTGGATGAGAGACAGTGACATGGTCCTTGACTCAGACGGAATTTTTCTACTTCTTTGTATCAGAGAGAACAATCAGTGCAGTTTCTTTACCGCCTCCCCACTATCACCTCAATATGTCAGAAAGACTCTAGGCCATGTAGGGGTGTTTCTGGATTATGATGGTGGTGTCCTGAGCTTTGTGAATGTGGCCAGAAGCGCCCTCATTTGTAGTTTCCTCTCCTGCTCCTTCTCTTCTCCTCTCAAACCTTTTCTGTGCTCTGGATACCCATGATCAAGGGCACTTTAGAAATTTGAAAACAGGTATCAGAAATGTCAATAATGGGCATCACTAATTTGTCTCTGTATGATTTTCTGTAATTTCACCTTCCTTTATGAAATGTATTGATTTATTTTTAAAGGATTGATATGTTAACTGTATAAATTTGTATAAATTTTTAAATAAAAATGATATATCTTGGAATACTGTATGCTCATTATTCTATGTCTTGTCTGCTCCTTTGATTTCGAAGTTAACTGGATGTCAAAAATCACCTTGCTCTGTTTACTCAGCTTAGTGGGATAATGCAGAATTGGAGTTCTCATTTCCCTGCTGTACATATTACTTCATCAAGTCTCAGGTTTAAAATCTCTTTGTCATGATGTTATTTGTAAAGCTTCTGAACTAGATGACAGCATCTTGTTGGGTTGACTCAGAGCATCTTACATAGTTCTTTGTAAAATTTACAACCTAATATTGGTCATCCCACCTAGTTTCCCCTATATTAGAAGGTTTGTGTCTGCAACATGTACAGATAAATCCCAAATAAGTAACATAAACCTACCTGCTTGAAATAAATCAGCTTTAACAAGTTAATAGGTGTACAAACTCATAACAAAAAGATGTTTCACCAATATTAAAGTGGTTTATTATATGTTCAGTTCAGTTCAGTCTCTCAGTCGTGTCTGACTCTTTGTGACCCCATGAACCACAGCATGCCAGGCCTCCCTATCCATCACCAACTGCCATAGTCTACCCAAACCCATGTCCATTGAGTCAGTGATGCCATCCAACCATCTCATCCTCTGTCATCCCCTTCTCCTCCTACTCTCAATCTTTCCCAGACCAGTGTCTTTTCCAATGAGTCAGCTCTTTACATCAGGTGGCCAAAGTATTGGAGTTTCAGCTTTAGCATCAGTCCTTCCAATGAACACCCAAGACTGATTTCCTTTAGGATGGACTGGTTGGATCTCCTTGCAGTCCAAGGGACTCTCAGTAATCTTCTCCAA
The DNA here is from genome assembly GCA_006410935.1 of Redunca redunca. Lineage (NCBI taxonomy): Eukaryota > Metazoa > Chordata > Mammalia > Artiodactyla > Bovidae > Redunca > Redunca redunca. The sequence goes on from SJYQ01002505.1 coordinate 96,097, forward strand.
CACCACAGTTCAAAACCATTAGTTCTTTGGCACTGAGCTTTCTTTATAGTCCAACTCTCAAATCCATACATGACCACTGGAAAAACCATAGCCTTGACTAGACGGACCTTAGTCAGCAAAGTAGTCTCTGCTTTTTAATATGCTGTCTAAGTTGGTCATAACTTTCCTTCCAAGGAGTAAGTGTCTTTTAATTTCATGGCTGCAGTCACCATCTGCAGTGATTTTGGAGCCCCTCAAAATAAAGTCAGCCACTGTTTCCACTGTTTCCCCATCTATTTCCCATGAAGTGATGGGTCCAGATGCCATGATCTTAGTTTTCTGAATGTTGAGCTTTAAGCCAACTTTTTCACTCTCCTCTTTCACTTTCATCAAGAGACTCTTTAGTTATTCTTCACTTTCTGCCATAAGGGTGGTATCATCTGCATATCTGAGGTTATTGATATTTCTCCTGGCAACCTTGATTCCAGCTTGTGCTTCCTCAAGCCCCGAATTTCTCATGATGTACCCTGCATATAAGTTAAATAAGGAGGGTGACAATATACATAGGCTTGATGTACTCCTTTTCCTATTTGGAACCAGTCTGTTGTTCCATGTCCAGTTCTAGCTGTTGCTTCCTGACCTGCATACAGGTTTCTCAAGAGGCAGATCAGGTGGTATGGTATTCCCATCTCCTTCAGAATTTTCTACCGTTTATTGTGACTCACACAGTCAAAGGCTTTGGCATAGTCAATAAAGCAGAAATAGATGTTTTTCTGGAACTCTCTTGCTTTTTCGATGATCCAGTGGATGTTGGCAATTTGATCTCTGATTTTTCTAAAACCAGCTTGAACATTCAGAAGTTCATGGTTCACATATTGCTGAAGCCTGGCTTGGAGAATTTTGAGCGTTACTTTACTAGCATGTGAGATGAGTGTAATTGTGTGGTAGTTTGAGCATTCTTTGCCTTTCTTTGGGATTGGAATGAAAACTAACCTTTTCCAGTCCTGTGGGCACTGCTGAGCTTTCCAAATTTGCTGACATATTGAGTGCAGCACTTTCACAGCATCATCTTATAGGATTTGAAATAGCTCAACTGGAATTCCATCACCTCCACTAGCTTTGTTCATAGTGATTATTCCTAAGGCCCACTTGACTTCACATTCCAGGATATCTGGCTCTAGGTGAGTGTGAGTGATCACACCATGGTGATTGTCTGGGACATGAAGATCTTTTTTTTTTTTTTTTTTGTACAGTTCTTCTGTGTATTCTTGCCACTTCTTCTTAATATCTTCTGCTTCTTATTACATGTAGCCAATAGCAGATGGAAAAAAGTGAAATCTGTTACCTTTAAAATTCATAAGATAAATTCTCTATCACAGACAGTTAAATGTTAATACATATATATATTAACAGAATGACATGGACAGAGAAAACAAGACTGGATACCTAGGAAATTTCCAAAATTTTAATGGAGAGACCTCAAGACACAGGAATCTTGATAGTTCACTTACCAGAATGGACTGTAAAACTTTTTGCAGTGTAAAATAAAAACTACAGAAGAAAAAGAAAATTGTATTTTAAAAATGTTTTAAGTTGATAAAATCTTAAAAGTTTCAATATAATAGTACATTACTACAATATGATTTATATAATTCATAAACACCACATGATCCAGCAAATCCGCCTCATTTTTTGAAGAAAACAAAAAGACCAGCTGGAAAAAGATAACACATGTTGCAATGTTCATTGTAGTGAATTTGATTTCCCATGTCCCTTTACCAGAAATTAGTCTGGGCTTTTTCCTCTCCTCCTGTGTTGCAGAAGTCTGTCTTAAAGGAGTCAATGGGTAATAAATTGCTACCTATGTTTTTAAGATTCCAGTTCAGGGCTTCCCTGGCGGGGCTCAGTGGTAAAAATAATCTACCTGCCAATGCAGGAGACACGTGTTTGATCCCTGATCCAGGAAGATCTTACATGCCCTGGAGGAGCCAAACCTGAGCACCACAGCTATTGAGTCTGTGGTCTGGAGCCTGGAAGCTGCAACTACTGAGCCCACACATCACAGCTACTGAAGCCGGAGCATCCTAGAGCCTGGGCTCCACAATCAGAGAAGCCATGGCAATGAGAAGCCTGAGCACAGAAACTAGAGTCGCCCCTGCTCGATGTATCTAGAGAAAAGCCTGCTCAGCAACAAAGACCCAGTGCACCCAAAAATAAATAAATAAAATTATTAAAAAGATAAGATTCAAATGGATAAATTTACTCTAGTGCACAGGCTAATTTTCCACAGATAGCATTAAATGAAAGGCAGGTCTGGCTGCTCACCACTTGAAAGGCAATACTCCAGAGGCAAGGCTAGTTGAAAGGAAAGATTGCTTTACTTTGGAGACCAGCAACTGCTGGAGCAATCCTGTATGTCCAAAGGCCCATTCCCTGCTGACAGTCTGTAAGCAAGAACTTTTAAAGGGGGAGTTCCATAGGGTATTTAGGAGAAAGTACGGGACTCCATGCAGAAACAGCACACAGACCACTCAGACCACTCTAATGGCAGAGAGTGAAGAAGAACTAAGAGCCCCTTAAGAATTCTAAGAGGAACTAAGAGGGTGAAAGAGGAGAGTGAAAAAGCTGGCTTAAAACTCAACATTCAAAAGAGAAAGGTCATGGCATCTGGTCCCGTCACTTCATGGCAAATAGAAGGGGGAAAAGTGGAAAACAGTGACAGATTTTATTTTCCTGGGCTCTGACATCACTGTGGACAGTGACTGCAGCTATGAAATTAAAAGATGCTTGCCCCTAGGAAGAACAGCTATGACAAACCTAGATAGGGTATTAAAAAGCAGAGACATCACTTTGCCAACAAAGGTCCATGTAGTCAAAGTGATGGTTTTCCCAGTAGTTATGTACAAATGTAAGAAGGCGTGCATGCTAACTTGCTTCAGTCGTATCCGACTCTTTGTGACCCTATGGACTGTGTAGCCCTCCAGGGTCCTCTGTCCATGGAATTCTCCAGGTAAGAATACTGGAGTAAGTTGTCATTTCCTCCTCCAGGGGATCTTCCCAACCCAGGGACTGAACCTGCATCCCTTACACTTCCTGCATTGGTAGGCAGCTTGTTTCCCACTAGTGCCACCTGGGAAGCCCCACAAATGTGAGAGTTGGGCCATAAAGCAGGCTGAGTGCTGAAAAGTTAATGATTTCAAATTGCGGTGCTGGAGAAGATTCTTGAGAGTCCCTTGGACTGCAAGGAGATCCAACCAGTCCATCCTAAAGGAAATCAGTCCTGAATATTCTGATGTTGAAGTTGAAACTCCAATACTTTGGCCACCTGATGTGAAGAACTGACTCATTGGAAAAGACCCTGATGCTGAGAAAGATTGAAGGCAGGAGGAGAAGGGGATGACAGAGGATGAGATGGTTGGATGGCATCACCAACTCAATGGACATCTGTTTAAGCAAATTTCAGTAATTGGTGATGGACAGGGAGGCCTAGTGTGCTGCAATCCATGGGGTCGAAAAGACACAAATGATCAACTGAACTGAACTCATGCTGAAGTTGAAGCTCCAATACTTCGGCCATCTGATGCAAAAAGCCAACTCTTTGGAAAAGACCCTGATGCTGGGAAAGATTGAAAGCAAAGGGGAAAGAAGCAGCAGAGGATGAGATGGTTAGATAGCATCACCTACTCAATGGACATGAATTTGAGCAAACTCTGGGAGATAGTGGAGGACAGAGGAGCCTGGTGTGCTACAGTCCATGGGGTTGCCAAGAATTGGACACACCTTAGTGAATGAACAACAACATGTCATGGACAGTCTGGCAATCAAGCAGTTAACTTCTTCCATCAAGTGGGAATTTTAGTTTCTACAAAACCACTCAAAGCATATGCCTCAGAATATTATTTATAGTCTTTGAAGAGGTCCTTGACTTTGCTTAATGACTAAACTATTATTATTTCATCTTGTTTCATTGTTTTTCCTTTGTTTCTGGATTTTCTCACTTCTTTGATTAAATTTATATTTTGATTAAAGTTTTTCTAGAGACAAAAGGCGGGCTAAGGACATGGGAGGCAGGAGAAAGGAGCGTAGGGTCTTGCTCTGTTTCAGTAGCAGGTGAGAGAGCCAAATACCTCTGAGAATCAGGCCAGTGGAAGCAGACAAGAGAAAAATTAGAAAGATACTCTAAAGAATGATGCAAATTTATCTGGTGTTTGTGCATGAGAAAAAGGTTTGATGAAACATTTTCAGGTGAATATGTATGACATTCATAAACACTATGATGAAACATAAAGAGAAGCTCATTTTAATTTTTTTTNTTCTCACTTCTTTGATTAAATTTATTTTTTGACTAAAGTTTTTCTAGAGACAAAAGGCAGGCTAAGGACATTGGAGGCAGAAGGAGAAAGGAGCCTAGGGTCCTGCTCTGTTTCAGTAGCAGATGAAAGAGGCAAGTACCTCTTAGAGTCAGGCCAGTGGAAGCAGACAAGAGAAAAACTAGAAAGATACTCTAAGAATGATGCAAATTTATCTGGTGTTTGTGCATGAGAAAAATGTTTGATGAAACATTTTCAGGTGAATATGTATGACATTCATAAACACTATGATGAAACATAAAAAGAAGCTCTTTTTAATTTTTTAAATTTCTTTATTTTAATTGGAAGCTAATTATTTTACAATATTGTAGTGGTGAATGAGTCAGCGCTGCTCTCCATATACCAGTCTATGAACCCAGAATTCAATCCAAGAGCCATCACTGGACTGAGGGACAGACTCAATCAGTTCCAAGATAATGTAGCCCATTGGTGGAACCACACATCCTTATCCCTCGAGCATGGTTTTGCATTGGCAATCTTAACCACTGTGTTCAGTTCAGTTCAGTCATTCTAATGCCCTTCCCTGGTAGCTCAAATGGTAAAAGTCTGCCTGCAGCTCTGGAGACCTGGGTTTGATCCCTGGGTTGCGAAGATCCCCTGGAGGAGAGCATGGCAACCCACTCCACTATTCTTGCCTGGAGAATCCACATGGACAGAGGAGCCTGGAGGGCTACAGTCCCATGGGGTCTCAAAGAGTGGGACACAACTTATCGACTAAGCACAGCAAACAGTAACTCGGATAAGGTTCTTCACATTTAAAAAGATTTCCCCTAAACATTTCTCAGTAATTAAATTTGTTTCAATGAACAGTACAATTGATATATGAATAAAAATAAGTATGCAAAGAAATTTTTATGAACAAGAAAATAATACAAGTTGGTGGCTGAAGGAAAACCATGTAGAGCCAGACCTGGAGGACAACTGGGAGAGGGGAAACCAGACCTCCTCGTGACAGGGAGTGAGAGGCAGAAAATCACTAGCAGGGCATCTCTTCTAAGGAGGTGCATTTAAGTTTTTCTTTTCAGGGTAAATTTTCTCAACTACCATCTCATAATAATCCTGACAATGTGATCACCAGGTATTTTCGTCTAAGAATAGCCACTTTCTCCCCCAACCCAAAGACGCAGTGGAGGTAACTCGTATTACTAAGGACTTGCAGCAATGAACAGGTCATGAACTTCCTTGTGGCCTGAAAAGTAACCAGAGAGAAGTAGCCATGATCCCCCTTCCCCTTCATAATCTCAGAGTTTTAGGAATTGTCTAGTGAGGTTAGATATCATTTCTTCAGCAGATATGCTGGTAGTGCCTGAATCTGATATTTTTTCCAGTCAGAACTGTCCAGAAGTCTGTCTGTTTTTTGGTTTTTAGTGTTTTTTTTTTTGTTGTCGTTGTTTTTGTTGTTTTTTCAATCTAGGAAAATTCCACATGGAGTGACTCAAAGACGATTGCCACTTTAAAACTGAGTTTTACTGGATTCTTCTTTTGTTTCCACAGTGCTGTTTCCTAAAATAACAAAATCACCAACTCCAATCGCAGGCTGTTTGATAATGTGAGAAGCTGAAGGTGTAGACATGACCATCACGATGCACCTTTGAATCTGAAAGATCTAACTAGTTTACTGTGGGAGTGACCAGGGGAAAAGCTGTCTGGAAAACATCACTGGGTGCAGAATGTAGTGGGTTCCTGAGACTGAGGTCCAGGTATGTATCTGGTTTCTTGGATAAGAAAGGTGGCACACAGACATTCAGTTTCTTACAGTGTCAAGGATGGCATTCTTCATATTCTTTGAACCATCCTTCACATGTTTTCTCCTTACACAGAGAAACTTCTGGGCAGGATTGGTGTGTTCCTTGATACTGAAGGTAGAGGTTTCACTTTCTTCAGTGTTGCCAAGTGTCCCCTTATACTCAGCTTAGGCATCCAGTTTCTGTGTCAGGCCTTTTTTTTTAAACTGGACACAGACTTTGAGGAATAAAACAAGGAACAATGAAATTAAAAGCCATGCTACTAAATAAAATCTCTTTCTGTATATCATTTTCTTGAGAAATTCTATGTGAAATAGTATAGGATGTTACTGCTGGCTTATTTTTGTGAATATAAGGTTTTGATAGGCAGCACCATACAGTGCAGTTGCAGAGGGTGATGGTCCTTCCCTGGCTGGAGTGGTCTCAGACCCCTCTGATCCTGTGTCCTATCCCATCCCTTGAATCAGGAGTGCAGGGAGTGGACATGCAGAATGGAATTACAGGACCAGAGGTTCAGCAGGCTTGCACAGTGAGGCATAGCCAGAAATTAGGTAGAATACCAACTGGAATATGGAGGAAATACTGAGAGCAGCTTTAGCAAAGGAGTCAGAGCCCTGGGTGTGGTGGGCGTGGCAGGGAGGGCAGTGATTCCAATCAGTCTTTCCCAGTATTCCTGATCTCACCAGATACACACACACACACACACACACAAATACACATACACACACAGAGAGAGAGAGAGATCACACTTGTTGATTCCTCTCCTGGTTGCACCAGAATCACGGAACAATGTGGTCCAGAATTTCTGCAGTTTATGCTTCTTAGGCCAAGGGAGCCACAGAAAATTCTTGTGGCCGGACAAGAATTCTGGTGGCCGGACCTCTCAGCCTTGTCATCTGCCATTTGTCTAGTTTCTAAGGACCCCATAGCCCAAACCAGAAGTCAGAGTATGTGGGATTTGTTGAAAAGCTGCTAGGAGGATGACTAGAGTTAGCATGGCGGTCAGCAGCATTTGCAGATATTATGTAAATTGTCAACTAAAAAGGATGTTAATCTGTACTGTTCTATTATTATTATTTAGGTCTTGTAGAATAAAGTCAGGCTTCCCACATAGCTCCGTTGGTAAAGAATCCACCTGCAGTGCAAGAGACTTCGGTTCAATTCCTGGGTCAGGAAGATTGGCTGAAGAAGGGATAGGCTACCCAATCCAGTATTCTCAGGCTTCCCGTGTGGCTCAGCTGGTAAAGTTAACCATTTTTTTCTAGATACAGAATGAATGTTAACACTTTAACTTTTACTTGGCATAAAAATTTAGCTCCCTCAAGATGGATTTGAATTTACCTATGATAAAATTGACATTTGGTTGCTAACACGAGTTTATTTCTGCATCCAATGTGAGGGTTGTTGTTTAAAGAAAGAAATAATGGACAAAAATATATCAGTGGATATATATATATATCACAGTGTTTATTTGTTATATTTTAAAACACAAAACATTTTGTTTCATCTACCTTTCTATTTTTTTCAGAAAATATGTAGCTACATGTTTAAGTTCATTTATTCAAAGACATTGAGTGACTCAAGGTTAAGTGTCATGTAGGTCCCGGGCAGGTGAAGATCAAGTTCAACAGGAAAGAAGGCACCATTCCTGCTCCCCCAACCAGGTACCTGAGAGACCTTGGTTCTGACAATTCCAGCTCTAGGCTCAGTGGTAATGAGGAACATCACCTCTCCTGGAGCAAAGCATGGAGAGGCCCACTTCTCTGAAGCCCCCTGGACAGAACACAGTAACAAGTAAGAGGAGCCAGAGGACTGGGGACCCAGCTCTTTCAGCTGCAGGGTCTCAGACACCTGCTTCTAGGGCCTGGTGGTAGGAGAGACTTCCCTTTTCCCAAGGACTGGATCTCAAGGGGGTCTGAGGAAAAGCCTTCTGCTCCATTAGCTCTGGAAAATCCCCAGAAGTAGCCAACACCCAGGGACCAGGAGGAAGTTTAGGGATTAAAAATCATGGTTCTCCAGGAGTTCACAAAATTCCCCAGGGTGGAGAAAACCTTGTGGCACTGAGGAATCCTGGCAGCTTCTGAAGGGGCTGGACCCAGGAGTGAGGTGGTCTGTCCGCCCAAGGCCAATCTGCCCACAGTGGTGTGGGGCCCCAGTAGACTCGGCCCTGGACTCAAGGGGTGGCTGCCCTCTAGGACCTTCCTTCAGGGCATGAAGGGACCATGCAGACTTTTGAGGGGGTGACACTGGGCTCTGTGTTATTGTCCCTGCCTCCATGGACACTGAATCTCTGACAGCCCAATGTGGTTTTGTCCAGAGAGGGAGTTTTTCCCTGAGGCCCCAGACCAGCTCGTGTACCTGGCACATCTTGGAAAGCAGGGGTGAGGCTCTGCTCAGCCCAGAGTCCCCCCTGGAGGATGTGCAGGTGGGGGCAGGGGGCTGCAGGGGTCCCGGAGTTGCTCTGTACATTGAGTCTACGCCCCTCACCTCCAGGGCCTGCACCCCCAGGGGAACTGGGGAGCTCCACTCCTGGAGAGAGGGGGCAGAATAACTAGGAAGTGCTGCAGGACTGAGAGTTCAAGAACTGTTGCCCTTCATTGAAAGAGAAGCTGCAGACCAGGAAAGAGAGACTGAGACTCCTGAGAGGTGAGTCCCTGACCCCTGCTTTCCACCTACTGCTCTACCCTGCACCTGTCCTTTCACAGTGAAAAGGTCAGAAGTGCAGGCTGGGCAGGTTCTAAGAAGGAAGGTCTAATGACATGGAGCAGTTGGGTCTCGCAGCCAAAGAGGTAGAAGTGACCCCATGAATCACAGAACGCCAGGCATACCTGTCCATCACCAACTCCTGGAGTTCACTCAGATTCACATCCATGTCCAGCCATCTCATCCTCTGCCGTCCCCTTCTCCTCCTGCCCCCAGTACCTCCCAGCATCAAAGTCTTTCTAATGAGTCAACTCTTCGCATGAGCTGGCCAAAGTACTGGAGTTTCAGCTTTAGCATCATTTCTTCCAAAGAAATCCCAGGGCTGATCTCCTTCAGAATGGACTGGTTGCATCTCCTTGCAGTCCATGGGACTCTCAAGAGTCTTCTCCAACACCACAGTTCAAAAGCATCAATTCTTCAGCCCTCAACCTTCTTCACAGTCAAACTCTCACATCCATACATGACCACTGGAAAAGCCATAGCCTTGACTAGATGGACTTTAGCTGGCAAAGTAATGTTTCTGCTTTTGAATATGCTATCTAGGTTGATCATAGCTTTCCTTCCAAGGAGCAAGTGCCTTATAATTTCATGAGTGCAGTCACCATCTGCAGTGATTTTGGAGCCCAAAAAAATAAAGTCTGACACTGTCTCCACTGTTTCCCCTTCTAATTCCCATGAAGTGTTGGGACCGGATGCCATGATCTTCATTTTCTGAATATTGAGCTTTAAGCCCACTTTTTCACTCTCCTCTTTCACTTTCATCAAGAGGCTTTTTAGTTCCTCTTCACTTTCTGCCATAAGGGTGGTGTCATCTGCAAATCTGAGGTTATTGATATTTCTCCTGGCAGTCTTGATCCCAGCTTGTGTTTCTTCCGGTCCAGCGTTTTCATGATGTACTCTGCATATAAGTTAAATAAGCAGGGTGACAATATACAGCGCTGAAGCACTCCTGTTCCTATTTGGAACCAGTCTGTTGTTCCATGTCCAGTTCTAACTGTTGCTTCCTGATCTGCATACAGATTTCTCAAGAGGCAGGTCAGGTGGTCTGGTATTCCCATCTCTCTCAGAATTTTCCACAGTTTATTGTGATCCACACAGTCCAAGGTTTTGGCATAGTCAATAAAGCAGAAATAGATGTTTTTCTGGAACTCTCTTGCTTTTTCTATGATCCAGCGGATGTTGGCAATTTGATCTCTGGTTCCTCTGCCTTTTCTAAAACCAGCTTGAACATCAGGGAGTTCATGGTTCACGTATTGCTGAAGCCTGGCTTGGAGAATTTTGAGCATTATTTTACTAACATGTGAGATGAGTGCAACTGTTCGGTAGTTTGAGCATTATTTGGCATTGCCTTTCTTTGAGATTGAAATGAAAATTGACCTTTTCCAGTCCTGTGGCCACTGCTGAGTTTTCCAAATCTGCTGGCATATTGAGTGAAGCACTTTCACAGCATCATCTTTCAGGATTTGAAAGAGCTCAACTGGAATGCCATCAACTCCACTAGCTTTGTTCATAGTGATGCTTTCTAAGGCCCACTTGACTTCACATTCCAGGATGTCTGGCTCAAGATGAGAGATCACACCATCGTGATTATCTGGGTCGTGAAGATCTTTTTTGTACAGTTCTTCTGTGTATTCTTGCCACCTCTTCTTAACATCTTCTGCTTCTGTTAGGTCCATACCATTTCTGTCCTTTACCGAGCCCATCTTTGCACACAATGTTCCCTTGGTATCTCTAATTTTCTTGAAGAGATCTCTAGTCTTTCCCATTCTGTT
>SJYQ01002505.1:106708-168314 GCA_006410935.1 Redunca redunca
GGACTCTTTTGTTGACCATGATGGCTACTCCATTTCTTCTGAAGGATTCCTGCCTGCAGTAGTAGATATAATGGTCATCTGAGTTAAATTCACCCATTCCAGATCATTTTATTTCGCTGATTCCTAGAATGTCAACATTCACTCTTGCCATCTCTTGTTTGACCACTTCCAATTTGCCTTGATTCATGGACCTGACATTCCAGGTTCCTATGCAATATTGCTCTTTACAGCATCGGACCTTGCTTCTATCACCAGTCACATCCACAGCTGGGTATTGTTTTTGCTTTGGCTCCATCCCTTCATTCTTTCTGGAGTTATTTCTCCACTGATCTCCAGTAGCATATTGGGCACTTACTGACCTGGGGAGTTCCTCTTTCAGTATCCTATCATTTTGCCTTTTCATACTGTTCATGGGGTTCTCAAGGCAAGAATGCTGAAGTGGTTTGCCATTCCCTTCTCCAGTGGACCACATTCTGTCCGACCTCTCCACCATGACCTGCCTATCTTGGGTTGCCCCATGGGTATGGTTTGGTCATTGAGTTATACAAGGCTGTGGCCCTAGTGTGATTAGATTGACTAGTTTCCTGTAGTATGGTTTCAGTGTGTCTGCCCTCTGATGCCCTTTTGCAATACCTACCATCTTACTTGGGTTTCTCTTACCTTGGGCGTGGGGTATATCTTCATGACTGCTCCAGCAAAGCACAGTTGTTGCTCCTTACCTTGGATGAGGGGTATCTCCTCACCTCTGCCCTTCCTGACCTTCAACATGGGATGGCTCCTCTAGGCCCTCCTGTGCCCTAGCAGCCACCGCTCCTTGGACGTGACTTAGAAACACTAAATCTAATCTTAAATTGATGCTTTTGAACTGTGGTGTTGGAGAAGATTCTTGAGAGTCCCTTGGACTGCAAGGAGATCCAAGCAGTCCATTCTGAAGATCAGCCCTGGGATTTCTTTGGAAGGAATGATGCTGAGGCTGAAACTCCAGTACTGTGGCCACCTCATGTGAAGAGTTGACTCACTGGAAAAGACTCTGATGCTGGGAGAGATTGGGGGCAGGAGGAGAAGGGGACGACAGAGGATGAGATGGCTGGATGGCATCACTGACTCGATGAACATGAGTCTGAGTGAACTCCAGAAGTTGGTGATGGACAGGGAGGCCTGGCATGCTGCGATTCATGGGGTCACAAAGAGTCGGACATGACTGAACGACTGAACTCAACTGAACTGAACTGAATCTTAAATTAGATCTTAAATTAGATCTTAAACTGTTGGAGTTTCATTCCCAGTTCATGAATGGATAGGTGAGGCAATTTATATAGATTTATTATTTTAACCAATGCCATCTTCTTCCATTAGAAAATTCAACATTTAAGCCTATATTCATTTAGTATTTATATTTTTTAAAGAAGAAGCTTTTTATTTTGTTCTGTAGTACCAGTCCATTGTAAGGGAGATCAGTCCTGGGTGTTCATTGGAAGGACTGGTGTTGAAACTGAAACTCCAATACTCTGGCCACCTGATGCAAAGAACTGACTCATTGGAAAAGATCCTGGTGCTGGGAAAGATTGAGGGCAGGAGGAGAAGGGGACGACAGAGGATGAGATGGTTGAATAGCATCACAAACTCAATGGATATGGGTTTGAGTGGACTCCAGGAGGTGGTGATGGACATGGAGGCCTGGCATGTTGTCTTCATGGGGTAGCAAAGAGTCAGACATGACTGAGCGACTGAACTGAACTGAACAGCTAATTTACAATTTTGGAGTAAATGTACAATGCAGTAAACAATGTTCAATGGTTCCTTGATGGTCTGGTGGTTAAGAATCCCCCTGCCAATGCAGGGGACAGGGTTCTATTCCTGCTCTGGGAATATTCCACATGCCTCGGAGCAACTAAGCTCATGTGCCACAACTACTCTGCCAGCACTCCAGAGCCTGTGGGGTGAAATAAGAGGAGTCACTGTAATGAGAAGCCCAAGCATCACAACAAAGAGTAGCCCCCATTCATTGCAAGTAGAGAAAGCAGGTTCACAGCAATGAAGCCAAAATAAATAAACATTCAGAAAAAATAAAAATGCTGTGATAGTTTCAGGTGAGAAGCAAAAGGACTCAGCCATGCATATATATGCATCCATTCTATTCCAAACCTCCCTCCCATTCAGTCAGCCACATAACAATTGAGCAAAGTTCCATGTGCTATATAGTAGTTGCCCAACCTGTATATTTATAAAGAATAAAGTATTTCACTAAGGCATCAAGGAGTAAGATGAACCTTCAAAACTCTACTCTTTCCATATATAGGAACACAACTTCATGTGGTAAAGAAACCGCCTTCCAGTGCAGGATACCCCAGGTTTGATCCCTGGGCTGGGAAGATCCCTTGGTGGAGGAAATGGCAACCTACTGTACTCCTGCCTGGAAAATCCCATAGGCAGAAGAGCCAGACAAGCTGTAGTTCATGGGGTCACAAAGACTCAGACATGACTCAGCATGCACTCATGCACTTGTGTGATACTAATTGTCCATGAGAACCAAAAGTGAAGCTAGCCAAGGATACTTAGAAAAGTTTAATGAGATGGCACTAGCTTTATTTATTTTTTTATTTTTATTTTAACTTTAGTTTACTTTACAATACTGTATTGGTTTTGCCAAACATTGACATGAATTCACCACGAGTGTACTAGCTTTAAACACATTTTAAAATAAACTAAAATTACAAAAGCAGTCCCATAGTGGTACATGAATTCCCAAATAGTTTAGTAATCTCTGCACTAAGATACTTACCCAGACCATGGACAAATGCATAGCATAGGACAAATAAATCAAATGTATGGCAAAAAACATGTTTGCCTTACAACCAGGAGCATAAGGAATGGATTGGAACAGAAACCAGAGAAATTTAAACGTTGCGGGGGTCCAGCCTCCGCTGGTCCAGGGATACCCTCGGGATGAGCGGCGTCGGTGATTAAGAAAGAGATAGAGAGATAAAAAGAGATAAGAATGATGGACACTTGACACAGAGTCAGGATACAGAAATGGCCAAGTGCCACTTTATTAAGATAAAAGTCAGCTTATAAGCACAAAAACCACAAACAGGTGCAGCTGGAGTGCAGCTGCTTGGTTGGTGGTTAAATCTTAACCTTTTCAGTGATAGGTCTTAGTTATTAGCCCGAGATGAATTACTAGTTAACAATCACATTGTACAGCTATTTTTCAGAAAAGTTTTTTCCTTGAGCTGTTCGAGACAATCACCTTCCCAGAACAACTCTTGGGGGGTCTCACTCCTAGGACGTAAGGTGTATTTTGTCCTGTACCTTTAAAATGAAAGGCCTGTCAGGGTTAACAAAAAGGCCTGAAGATGAATGCCTGTTTTTCTCCTAGGCCCCTGGTAATTTTTAACTCTTGTTTCCATAGTCCCCAAAGAAAAAAGAAGCTCATGATCTCATTTTCTATGGTAGACTGACCACAAAAACAGGCCTTGATTAAAAACAAATTTTAGATTAGTTTCCACAACCCTACATACCCCTCCTCCTCCAAGGGTGAGTCTTATGATGGGCATTGCGAGGAGACTCTGCTCTATATGTATTAGGCCCTATCTTATACCAATGACAACCCACTCCCCACTTATTTAAGGCATATCCACTAGTCTTATTTCTGCTCCAATGCCAGCTGGGAAAGATCTGATATTTAAATACTCCCCGCATATCAGGCTGGGTTACAGGGACCCAGACTCCAGGAGGCAAGGTAGGCTTTGGCCTCATTCTTTGCTGTATTTCACGGGAAACTTGCTGGAGAACTTCATGTGTGGTTTCCCTCAGGCAAGGGAACGGCCATAGAACAAGCAGAAATCATTCCTAGAAGGTAGAGTATTAGCACGAAAGTGAAAGACATACTAAGAAAGCAGTTTCGGGGGTTCCACGAACTGTACTGCAAACCCCTGGGGCCTCCTCTGCCCTGAGAGTTTGGCCTTTCACCCAGAGCCGTGTCTTGGTTGGGGCTACAGAGTTTGGCCTCTCACCCAGAGCCGTGTCTTGGGTGGGGCTACATTCCAATCGCAGCGTGGTTGACGTAGACATGTCGGCTTCCGACAAAACGTGGCCAAGAAAATTAGTGCCACTGAGTCACAGGAGACTAGTTTTAAGGAAAAGCTAATGCAGATCAAGGAGCTTAAATTTTTTTAATTTCTAATGATTGAGATAAGAAAATCTCATTGACAGCTAAAAGTACAAAACTACATATAGAATTGTTACTGCTCACATGTCCATCTCCATTCCAAAAATAAGGAAAGGCCAACTCCTCACTTCAGAGAGAAGGGAGAAAGAGATCAGAAGCCTGACAGTGTTGCTAAAGGTCAATCATATCTTCCCCTCCGCAGGTCACTGCAGGAGTCCTGAGGGACGAGATCACTAACAGAGAAACGGGAGTCACAGACTCCTGGGAGCTCTGTCACACCTGTGGCGGGCAGAGAATCAATGGACAGAAGAGCCTGGTGGACTTCAGTCCAGAGGGTGGTAAAGAGTCAGACATGACTGAAGCAACTGAGCACACGCACACATTTACTGCAACAAGGTAAATAACCATGGTGACAAAGTACAGTCTTGCCGTACTCCTTTCCCAATTTGGAACTAGTCTGCTGTTCCATGTCTGGTTCCAACTCTTCCTTCTAGATGCGCATAGCAGGTGTTTCAGGAGACAAGTAAGGTGGTCTCATACTCCAGGCTCGTTAAGAACTGTCCACGATTTGTTGTGATCCACACAGTCAACGCTTTAGTGTAGTCAGTGAAGCACAAGTGGATGTTTTTCTAGAATTCCTTTGCTTTCTCCATGATCCAATAAATGTTGGCAATTGGATATCAGGTTCCTCTGCCTCTTTGAAATCTAGCTTGTACATCTGGAAGTTCTTGGTCCATGTACTGCTGAAGTCTAGCATGAAGGATTTTGAGCATAAACTTGCTAGCATGTAAAATGAGGGCAATTATAGGATAGTTTGAACCTTCTTTACCATTGCCTTTCATTGGAATGAAAAGTGACCTTTCCCAGTCCTGGGGCCACTACTGAGCTTTCCAAATTTGATGAAATATGGAGTGTGACACTTTAATGGCATCATCTTTTAGGAATTAAATAGCTCAGCTGGAATTCCATCACCTCCACTAGCTTTGTTTGTTGCAATACTTTCTAAAACCAACTTTACTTATATTCTAGGATCTTTGGCTCTAGGTTAGTGACCACACCATCGTAGCTATCCAGGTCATTAAGAACCTTCTTGTATAGTTCTTCTGTGTATTCTTGCCATGGCTTCTTAATCCCTTTTGCTTCTGTTCAATCCTTAATGTTTCTGTTTATCATTCCTACCCTTGCATGAAACAGTCTTTCATATCTCCAATTTTTTGAAGATAGCTCAAGTCTTTTCATCCCATTGTTTACCTCTATCTTTGCATTATTCATTTAAGAAGGCCTTCTTATTTCTCCTTGCTAGTCTCTGGAACTCTGTGTTCAGTTGAACATATCTTTCCTTTTCACCCTTGCTTTCATTTTTCTTTTTCCTCAGCTATTTGTTAAACCTCCTCAGACAAGCACTTTGCTTTCTTGCATTTACTTTTTATTTGGGATGGTTTTGGTCACTGTCTCCTGTACTATGTTACTAACTTTCCTCCATAGTTCTTCAGGCATTCTGCCTGTCAAATCTAATACATTGAGTCTATTCATGACTTTCAGTGTATGATCATAAGGGATTTGATTTAGCTGATACCTGAAGGTCCTAGAGGTTTTCCCTACTTTCTCCAATTTAAGCCTGAATTTTGCAATAAGAAATCATGATTTGAGACACAGTCAACTCTAGGTCTTATTTTTACTGACTGCTGTATAGAGATTCTGCATCTTTGGTTGCAAAATAATAATAATAATAATCAATCTGATTTTGGTATTGATCAAAATGCACTCTATGCATGGTGATGTCCTTGCATAGAGTCATCTCTTGAGTCTTTGGCAAGGGGGTTTGCTATGACCAGTTTAGTCTCTTGACAAAACTCTGTCATCCTTTGCCCTGCTTCATTTCATACTGCAAGGCCAAACTTGACTGATAGTCCAGGTTTCTCTTGACTTCATACGTTTGCAATCCAATATCTTGTGATTAAAAAGACATCTTTCTTTTAATGTTAGTTCTAGAAGGTGCTGTAGGTCTTCATAAAATTTGTCAATTTCAGTTTCTTCCACATCAGTGGTTGGAGCACAAACTTGTATTTCTGTAGTGTTGAATCATTTGCCTCGGAAAAAAACTGAAATAATATTGTCATTGCACCCAAGTACTAAAGGAAATTAAGAGCCTCTTGATGAAAGTGAAAGAGGAGAGTGAAAAAGCTGGCTTAAAACTCAACATGCAAAAAACTGGGATCATGGCATCTGGTCCCATCACTTAATGGCAGATAGATGGGGAAATAATGGAAACAGTGAGAGACTTTATTTTGCAGGGATCCAAAAATCACTGCAGATGGTGACTGCAGCCATTAAATTAAGACACTTGCTCCTTGGAAGAAAAGTTATGGCTAACCTAGACAGCATATTAAAAAGCAGAGACATCACTTTGCTGACAAAGATCTGCCTAGTCAAAGCTACAGATTTTCCAGTAGTCAGGTATGGACGTGACCATAACGAAAGCTGAGTGCCAAAGAATTGATGCTTTTGAACTATGGTGTTGCAGAAGATTCTTGAGAGCCCCTTGGACTGCAAAGAGATCCAAACAGCCCATCCTAAAGGAAATCAGTCTTGAATATTCTTGGAAGGACTGACACTGAAACTGAAACTCCAATACTTTGGCCACCTGATGTGAAGAAATTACTCACTGGAAAAGACCCTATTGCTGGGAAAGATTGAAGGCAAGAAGAGAAGGGGAGGACAGAGGATGAGCTGTGTGGATGGCATCACTGACTCGATAGGACATGAGTTTGAGCAAGTTGCCAGAGTTGGTGATGGACAGGAAGCATGGCAGTCCATGGGGTGGACTAACAAAGAGTTAGACAAGACTGAGCCACTGAACTGCACTGCATTTCAGACTCTTGTTGACCATGAGAGCTACTCCATTTCTTCTAAGGGATTCTTGCCCAAAGTAATAGATATACTGGTCATCTGAAATTAGAACTATGATGCAGTTCATTAAATGGAGATATTCACATCTGGGGAGTTTATTGTCCAAATGGCAACTTCATGGATTACAACTATAAATTCAAAATGTGACTTTTTAGCAGAGATTGGATTGTGACACTTGGATTAAGTAGGCTTCAAAGAACTTCAATCATTGGCATCTGAAAGTGTTTTCAACTCTGGGAAAATCTAATCATGTGCACCTATACCTTTTAACAGGGCTGATAACACTATCACTTGGATGAGATGGGCGTGGTCTTCAGAGACTATATAAAGCATTTCTTGAAGATCCACACTCACTTTTCTCCAGAGTCCAGAGCTGTTGGGACTTGACTTGGCTGCACTGTGGAGACTTCAGGAAGTTTCTGCCAGGCAGAGGTGAACACCTAAAGCTGAACTGATCGTGCAGAGTTACTTAGAGCATAGGAGTAGAACATTTCATCAACTGTACCCAGTGGTGAGTTCTAATCAAAGTAAATGAAATTCTGCCATGTTCACTTAGGAATGAAACTTTAATGGTGATTATGGACAGAAATGTACTTTTTTTCCTGAGTAATATCTCTATGTATGCAATGCATCAAGCATTTATTCCCTCTGAGATTTGCCAAAAAAGTAATGTCTTTTATCCATACTATGTCAACTATCCATACTTTTATCCATACATTATAAAATGTGGATAAAAATAGAAAATTAGTAAATGTTGTTTAGAAGATTAAAAAGGTTAATCCATATAAAAGGAGTTAATCTAATGGCAAGCTGGTTCTTTATCACAGAGCCACTGTGGAAGCCCATAAAATGTGGGTAAAAATAGAAAATTAGTAAATGTTGTTTAGAAGATTAAAAGGGTTAATCCATATAAAAGGAGTTAATCTAACGGCAACCTGGTTCTTTATCACAGAGCCACTGTGAAAGCCCATTTAGTTCTTCTATTACTTTAATGCTATCATGATTCCCAGTGTCATTAGCATAAAAGTGACCTTATTCATAAAGAATTCTTGGTCAGTTTCTAGCCCACTCTACACATGGCTTCTTTATACTTCTTTATACCTTCTCCCTGTTCGTCAGCTATCTCCTCATTTGATGCACATATTTATAATTACATAAGTATTTATAAAATGCATAGTACTCCTAAAATATTCAACATAATGAATACATTTCATAGTCTTTACATAGATGAATACGAGTTAAATGGTTAAATTAATCAGAAAACTTTCTTGAAATGGTCACATTTGCTATCATTTTAAAGACATCACTTTGCAGTCCATAAGTGAAAAGGAAATAGATCCAATCAACCAATAGGGACTCCAAAGAAGTGAAATGGGCAAAAAGGGAAACATCAAAAAACAAAATATCTGATGTTGCTTCCATTAACCAGATATTTGGAATTTCTAGTGTAGAGTGGAAATCCTTGTGTATATTCAAACTTATTTCTATGGTTTTAGTCGACAATGTATAGCCAAATTGGAACCTCTCTGGTTGTTCAGACGGTAAAGTGTCTGCCTTAAATTCAGGAGACCCGGGTTCAATCTGGGCTGGGAAGATCTCCTGGAGAAGGAAATGGCAACCCACTCCAGTATTCTTGCCTGGGAAATCCCATGGATAGAGGAGCCTGGTAGGCTACAGTCCATGGGGTTGCATAGAGTTGAAAACAACTAAGTGACTTCACTTTCACTTTCTTTAGTGAACAATTGACTTTTTTTTACAGATTACTGTTACAGTGGGAACATTCACCAGTTCAAAATATGACATACTCTGATTATCTGAACTGACTCCAAGAAAAATTGTCTTCCTGAACTAGCAATGACATATTTATTTTTTTCTTTTTGTCTTGAAAGGAATACTTTTGTTAATTTAAGTTGTAAGTAAACACTGACCAGTTTACAGTTTCAGAATGTCAAAATTAAAGAAAACGTTAATTATATTAAGTTTACATTATTCATAAACAGTTTTATTTGGCTTTAGAAAAGCATATATGTCACTTCAAAGGCAGAAGGCATAGAGAACACTAACAAAGAGACAAAGTGTGTGTTAGTGTGGGTTGTAAGTAGAGGAAAATGGACAGAGAGAGACAGATTGAGATTATATATACGCTTTTGTACCAACCAGCTGACAAAAGTTACTCTGGAGTCATCCTAATATTTATCCTCAGGTTAACTTTAAACAAACAAACAAAAAAAAATAGTTGAAAGTGACTCTTTTATCTAATTTCATCCTTTTTATTATAGCAAGAATACAACCTGTCTGTTGTCACCATTTCCCGGTTTGTACTGTGTTTCTGCTTAGTCATTCAGTCATGTCCAACTCTTTGCAACCCCAAGGACTGTATCCCACCAGGCTCCACTTTCCATGGGAATTCCCAGGCAAGAGTACTGGGGCCAGTTGCCATTCCCTTTTCCAGGGGATCTTCCTAACCCAGGCCTCCAACCCACATTTCCTATTTCTCCAAAATTGTAGGCAGATTCTTTACCCACCAAGCCATTGGGGAAGTCCAGGTGTAATAGTGGTGAAGAACCCACCTGGAAATCCAGGTCACTTAAGAGACATGGGTTCAATCCATGGTAGCAAACATCCCCTGGAGAAGGACACAGCAACCTAACTCCAGTATTCTTGCCTTGAGAATCCCATGAACAGAGCCTGGTGGGCTACAGTCCATAAAGTCACAAAGTATTGGACACGACTGAGTCACTAAGCATGCAGGTTTGTGTTGGAGTTTAGCAAATATGGAAATTAGACAGAGTTCAAGACAGGACTGTGCCAAAGGCTATGTTTTCCCTGATCAGGGCAGAAGAAAGACTTTCTCTCTTACCATTTCTATTTCTATCTTTAATTTTCAGAAACATGGATTCAGACACACTGCAGGTCTTCCAGAGGGAACTCACCTGCTCCATCTGCATGAACTGCTTCCTGGACCCCGTCACCATAGACTGTGGGCACAGCTTCTGCCGTCCCTGTCTGAGCCTTTGCTGGGAAGAAGGCCAGACTCCAAGGAGCTGCCCTGAGTGCAGGGGAATAGCAGAGAGGCCCGATTTCAAAACCAATATTGTCCTCAAGAGGCTGGCTTCCCTTGCCAGACAGGCCAGAGCTGACCACGACCACAGCTCTGAGGAGCAGATCTGTGCGACACACCAGGAAGCCAAAGGCCTCTTCTGTGAGGCTGACCAGACCCTGCTCTGTGGGCCCTGCTCTGAACGCCCCGAGCACGCAGCTCACAGCCACAGTCCCATACCCAGGGCTGCTGAGGAGTCCCGGGTAGGTGATGCCTCTCGAGCAGTTTGGGATCTAGAGGCTCCTAAGTCAGAGAAAAAGAGGATGCTGTGATGGTGATGGAGGTGGAGATAGTGGAGGTGGGAGTTCTGAATGTGGATCCTCACATATAATGTGTCCTTTCAGTGTTGTTGCCTAATTGTCCACACATTGAAATGCAGCATCCCGGGGCAGGTGGCACAAGGGACACAGGGTTCTGATGGGAGCTTGAGGCTTTCCTAATCAAGCTATATAAGTATGTGAGTCTCAGTTTCTTAGGGATTGGATTTCATGATCTGTAACATTTCCCCAGTTCTGTAGCATACACTTTTGTCACTATCATCTTGGTGTTAGATTCAGATTAATGTGGGAAAATATGACCACAGTATTCTAGCTCAAGGTTTCTGTGTAACCAACAAGCATCTTTGTTCAGGAATAAGGGGATGAAATTTACAGTGTCGTTACCTGTGTCTAAATCCTCTGGGTATTTTGCAGGAGAAACTTCTGAAGAGAATGGGCTCTTTATGGAAAATCAGAGAAGAAATGCAAATCATTCTGAACCAGGAAGCTAAAAAAACTAGGTCATTTAAGGTAAGAATAAAAACACTCCTATTTATTTCTATAGATAGATATAATTCTAGCTTTTAGGTCTATTTACATTCCCATTAAAGAATATTGATCTCTTCCCTTGAAAAGGCATGGTTTCAAATGACCTATCGGTAATCACAATTGGAACAGGCCAATACATGCTAGCTAGTTCAAACAATGCTAGTACATGGGAAAACCTCGGCATGAAAAGTGTTCCTAGGCCAAATTTTGAGGATTTGAATAAAACTCAGAAATGAAGTATAAGACAACACTGCACTGTTACTCTGTAGTAGAGGAGAGGAATATAGAAGTACCTAGAGGGAAAAGACAGCAACTTTTAAAACTATACAAAATGGGGTTTACCCCATTAAAGAATATTCAGAAAAATCAGGGCAAGGAACAAGAGAAAAACATGATCCAAATTAAAGAGGAAATAATTGATAGAGTAAGAACCCTGAAGAATCCTTCTAAGAGGAGAGCTTGGGACCCCTCAGATGGCTTGATTCAAACAGGGCCAGAGACTAGGAACTCAGAGAAACCACGGACAGGAAGATATTTGAGGCCAACAGATTGTCAAGAACATTCTTGATGACATCAAGGAAATAATATTTGAAGTTTTCTTTTGAATGTGAACATAAGAAATACTCTGAATCCACTATCCCCACAGGACTATGTGGCCTTAAGGAAGGAGATGATTGCAGCTGAATATCAGAGGATACTTCTGTTGCTCCAGGAGGAGGAGCAACCACATCTGGAGGCCCTGGAGCGAGAAGCCACGGAGATTGGTGAACAACTCAAGGAGAGTGTGTTCAGAATGACTCAGTACAGAGCAAGTCTGAAAGAAATGTACAGAAAGCTGACTGGGATATGCTGCAAGCCGGACGGGGAGCTGCTCCAGGTGAGGAAGGAGGGTCCGTCCTCAGAGAAACACTCTTCTAGACGAGCTGCTGTGACACTGAAATGTTACCTCATATAAGGTTACTCTCAGCTGAGGGATGGTGCTCCTTGACCCCCATTATTGTATTAGTCCAGACCCCTAGTTCAACATATTCTGGTAATCTTTGGAAGATTTTTGTCCATGTCTTAGCTAAAATAGGACTATACTTTTTCAGTGTGATCAGGAGTACTATCCAGACAGATGATCTAAAATCAGCAAGATTCTGACCAGCGGACAGTTAACTTTCTTGGAGTAAATCTCAGTATGTGTTCCCCTAAACCTGTCACTCCCCATTATCCCAAATTTTCCACAGACACTGAAGCTTCACCTGTTCTCTAGGCAAGGTTGTTACAACCAGTCATCAATTTCACTCTACAGTTAAATACGGTTCCCTGTTTTTGCTATTGCTTTGTTAAATGGTGAGCTCTATCCTTGAGAACAGCACTGGCAGAGGGTGATACTGGAATCCTAGATGTTGCTGCATTATTACCCAGACCCTTCTGACCTCCTTCCTTCCATAATGTGCCCTGAGGAAGCCCCCCATGTTTTAGCTCCAGTTCAGTTCAGTTCAGTCTCTCAGTTGTGTTCGACTCTTTGTGACCCCATGAATCGCAGCATGCCAGGCCTCCCTGTCCATCACCAACTCCGGGACTTCACTCAAACTCGCATCCATTGAGTCAGTGATGCCATCCAGCCATCTCATCCTTTGTCGTCCCCTTTTCCTCCTGCCCCCAGTCCCTCCCAACATCGAAGTCTTTTCCAATGAGTCAACTCTTCGCATGAGGTGGCCAAAGTATTGGAGTTTCAGCTTTAGCATCATTCCTTCCAAAGAAATCCTAGGGTTGATCTCCTCCAGAATGGACTGGTTGGATCTCCTTGCAGTCCAAGAGACTCTCAAGAGTCTTCTCCAACACCACAGTTCAAACGCATCAATTCTTCAGCGCTCAGTCTTCTTTACAGTCCAGCTCTCACATCCATACATGACTACTGGAAAAGCCATAGCCTTGACTAGATGGACCTTAGTCGGCAGATTAACGTCTCTGCTTTTGAATATACTATCTAGGTTGGTCATAACTTTTCTTCCAAGGAGTAAGTGTCTTTTAATTTCATGGCTGCAGTCACCATCTGCAGTGATTTTGGAGCCCAAAAAATAAAGTCTGACACTGTTTCCACTGTTTCCCCATCTATTTCCCATGAAGTGATGGGACCGGATGCCATGATCTTTGTTTTCTGAATGTTGAACTTTAAGCCAACTTTTTCACTCTCCTCTTTCACTTTCATCAAGAGCCTTTTGAGTTCCTCTTCACTTTCTGCCATAAGGGTGGAGTCATCTGCATATCTGAGGTTATTGATATTTCTCCTGGCAATCTTGATCCCAGCTTGTGTTTCTTCCACTCCAGCGTTTCTCATGATGTACTCTGCATAGAAGTTAAATAAGCAGGGTGACAATATACAGCCTTGATGTACTCCTTTTCCTATTTGGAACCAGTCTGTTCCATGTCCAGTCCTAACTGTTGCTTCCTGGCCTGCATACAGATTTCTCAAAAGGCAGGTCAGGTGGTCTGGTATTCCCATCTCTCTCAGAATTTTCTACTGTTTATTGTGATCCACACAGTCAAAGGCTTTGGCATAGTCAATAAAGGAGAAATAGATGTTTTTTTGGAACTCACTTGCTTTTTCAGTGATCCAGAGGATGTTGGTTCCTCTGCCTTTTCTAAAACCATCTTGAACATCAGAGAGTTCACAGTTTATGTATTGCTGAAGCCTGGCTTGGAGAATTTTGAGCATTACTTTACTAGCATGTGCGATTAGTGCAATTGTGCAGTAGTCTGAGCATTCTTTGGCGTTGCCTTTCTTTGGGCTATGTTTTAGCTTAGGATGTGTTAATAGGATGCCTTCTGAGTATTCCTTAGAAGATAATTTTAAAAATAATATCTTATTGGACAAAGAATAGAGAAGAAGATGCAAAATGACAGTAGTCTCATGATTAACATGATCTTTGTTTTTCTTTGCAGGTCTTGGCAAATGTATTGGAAATGTGAGTATACACTAAATTTTTACTTCTGGAAAACTTGTTACCTTTTTGGTGAAGTAGATGCACAGTACCATGGGAGATTGTTTTCAAGTCTTCCTCAATATTTAAATTCCAGGATGCAGGATTCCTTACACAAAATGCCTTAGTATTTGCAGTTAACTTACAAGCATATTGCCATACGCTTTGTCATGTCTAGAAGACTTATAACAACTAACACATACAATGAAAATTAAATGCATTGTGAATAGTTCCCTGGTATGTAGCATTTTAAAGTTTTACTTTCTGGAATTTTCTGAATATTTTCCATTCAAAACCAGGACTAAGGATGGGGGAATGGATAGGCTGGGAATCTGGGGTTACCATATATACACTGCTGTATTTAAAATATATTTAAGATGGTTGGTCCAAGAAGTACCTCCCATGAAATGAATAAATGTATAAATAAACAAGTAAATAAACAAATAACTGAGAATTTATAAATCGAATCCATGTGTAAATCCATAGGTGCAGCATCCTCATATACAGATGACCAATAGTGTCTTTTTGGCTGTTTTCTATTTTATTTCAAAAGAATTTCAGTCCTTGGCCTCAGAAGTTTCCTTTTCATTTGGCTGAAATACAGTATACTTGAAAACATTCTGACATTCTGGGCTTTATTTTACCCACTCACCCCATCCTCTCCAACCTTACCACATGAAGCTTAGTGAAAGGATTTTCTAAGATATCACAGAGGAAGCACCTATGCTAATGAGTTGGAAAGTGGAAAAGGCCTGAAAGAGGCAAATTCCCTAAGAATGAAAAAAGAACTGTTCTTTTGTTTTGAGGAGTAGCAGTGACTCAGCTTGTTCCATCATTGCAAGGTCCCTTGTAGGCAGAACCTCAGAGGGAGTGGGTTTCTGCTGCCCACTGAGAAGGTAGACTTTTTGGACCAAAATAACCAAGTTGGAATTGGAGTCCCTTGCTGGGCTGACAAGAGCAAACATGTCTGACTCAATGAACTCTTCCTTGTAGACACTGAATGTATCCTTGATGACTACTTACTGACTGAAGTCTCAAAGGCTCAGCCTGAATTTTCTGTCTATAAAATGCCCAGTATCTTTGCATTACCTGATATGGAATAGAGGAAGGGAATGAGGTTCAATGAGTTGAAAACTGGAATAATATCTGATGGGGAAGTTGAAACGATATAATTTATATTTAGGAAAAAAATCTGGTAATGTTTTTATATTCCAAACTGTGTAGAATATATTATATATGCAATTAACCAAAAATAGAATTTTTAAAAAATTTCCTGGGTTAAAAACTGCTTTTTTTGTAATAGTCATGTGATTAGCCTTTGGCCTTAACTTGTATCTATGTCATTTGTTACAGGACTGACTTGGCAGAGACGCAGAAGCCTCAGCCAGTGAACCCAGAGCTCACTTGCTGGCCTCTCACTGGAATCCTAGACACACTGAACAACTTCAGAGGTGAGGGTCAGCCCTGTGGTGATCAGGACTATGCTTCATTACAGCTTCCTGGAAAGGAGCCTCCTTTTAATGTTATTTTATTTTTATCTGAAATGATGATACTATATGACTTTCCCAAGTTGTTGCATCTTTTCTGCCTGTATATTTGGATTGCAAAAATAAAGGCTGCACTTTCCAACCTATAGTTTAATGAAAATGCAAAGTCATATACATATATTTAGTTACATCTGACATAGAGCAAAAGAGAGCAATCAAGTTGCTCATATGGTTATAAAGAAATAGAATATTCAGTTTTCAGAGTGATCAAGAGACTGAGATTAAATCAGACTTCATGCAGCTCATGATATATCTTTTTCCTTTTTGATAGGATTTAAGGTGTTCCTATATGCCATATATAGAGTAGCAACTCTTCCTCTTCATAGAAGGGCAGTCAGAACTCACTTTGCTGTCTTTGTCTTGGGTTTCCTTGGAGGAGGGAAAATGAAAAAAAATCTCAGTGGGTAGGGAACCTCTGCCTTCTGCCTCTGAGAGACGTGGAAATCCCACTTGCTAACCTGATTTCTGCTCTTTCTGCAGTGGATAACCTTCTGAGTCAGACAATGACCATTCACCACATGAGCCTTTCTGAGGACGGTGATGATGCAAGTGTGATGTTCAGAGATGAGCACCACGGAGCGTCCAGACAGCCTCAGATTGTGGAGAGTGTCGTGTCCTGGGGAGCTCGGGCCTTCACCTCCGGGAGGCATTACTGGGAGCTGGATGTGACACAGTCCTCCAGCTGGATTCTGGGCATCTGCAAAGATATCTTGATAACTGATACTAATATCAGTATTCATTCTGAAGAAGCACGTGTTCTGTTTTCCAAGAAGGTGAACAATCATTATAGTCTCTTCACCAATGCCCCACCCTACATTCAGTATGTGAAAAGGCCTCTGGGTAGGATTGGGGTGTTTCTGGATTATGACAATGGAACTGTGAGTTTCTATGATGTTTGCAGAGGATCCCTCATATACAGTTTCCTTCCTTCCCCCTTTTCCTTCCCTCTGAAGCCTTTCGTTTGTCTTAGGTCTCCATGAATTGTCAAATTCTGTGACCATTATTTTTACTTCTCCTCTGAGTTAATTGTTCTGCAAAGCCTCATGTGAGGCCACAGAATAATAATCCCTGACTATCTCTGAGCACACTATAATTTAATGAAGCATAGTGACTGCATGTTTATACAAAATGGCATGACCATGTTAAATGTATGTTTGTTAATTACATTTTCTTCTAATAAAAATTTATTATGGAGTATTTCATAAAATATAATCAATTGCTTTTCTCTTTTAAATAATAGTTCTATTAACATAAAAGTTACATACCATAACGATTATACCATTTAAAGTACATAATTCAGTTTTTNATAAAATATAATCAATTGCTTTTCTCTTTTAAATAATAGTTCTATTAACATAAAAGTTACATACCATAACGATTATACCATTTAAAGTACATAATTCAGTTTTTTTAGTAATATACAAAAATTTGTGAAACAAGAACTGTCTAATTTCAGAACATATCCATCACTCCAAAAAGAAATCAATGCACATATTTACTCCTCATATCCCTTCCCATGTCTCGTCACCCCCTTAATCCAGTTTTATTTTTCATGAATTTTTCTATTATATAGCTTCAATTAAATGGGTTCACACAATTTATGACTATTTATATCGGGTTACTTTCACTTAATGCTTTCAAGGTTCATCTACATTGTAAGCAGTGTGCTTTACTTGCATAAATGAACCAGACTGGGGTGCAGGAATGAAGTGGTATACTGATTTATATCAGGTTAGTAAACAAAAGGAATGGTGCTTAGTGTATAGTCCAAATCATGGTGGAAATTGTGATATCCATTCATCGGGGGCTTCTTCAGCTTTCCAGGGAATTATATAAATCTTTTGACCTAGCAACATCACCTCTAGCATTCTTTCCAATAGAAATTATAAGAAACAAGGATATATGGACCAAAGAATATATTGCATAGTATTTTCAATAACTAAATCAGTAAATAGAAAATCAATCAGAATTTCTGAAATGTGGGATATCATTGAACAAAATATGCTACATATTAGACTATGTAGGTGACAATAGTCTGCACTTAGTCTATGATCTCTTGTATATTTTTTAACTAGTTAATATTCTAAAACAGTTGACTCCATATGACAGCAAAAAATACTGAAAAACAATTCCCCATACTGAATGTTACAAGGTTAAAAATTGAAACCCACTGAAATCAGTCAAGTTCACAAACAGTAATCTTAGTGGGCAAAATTTTAGTTTCTTTCTCTTGCATTCAGAAATGTGTATGATCAGATATGATCAATTTATTGAGTTCCAGACTATCTACCTAGTACACTTACTCAGTGTGGTCTTCATAATAAACATAATAAAACAAGGAGATATTTTTATATTTGGTAAATTCTTTGGCATATAAACTCACAATGACTTTGTGACATGCCAACTTGTCAGGGCTACATGACAGAGGGGAAGTGAAGGCAGCAGCCAAGTTGAAACATGCCCACAGGGTCACCCGGTCTATGATTATTCACACAAGCACTAAAGTAATCCAAGGGCTATCATGAAGGGAGTTTGCAGACATAAGTCTCTCATCCTGATTCTAAACTAAAGAGCTTACACTAATTTATCTTCCTAGCTGCTGTCTGAGCAGTTGACTTTTTTAAAGTATATTTTTAATCGGAGGATGTGTGTGTGTGTGTATGTGTGTATGTATCCCCTCTCCCTTAAGCCTCATTCCCACTTGCCCCACAGCAGGGGCAGACTTTTCACTGAACGTGCACTTACAAGCCTAATGTCATCCACTTCTGAGAATTCTGTGCTAACACCATCACCAAACTCTTCCACTGAGGAGATCCAGGGTACCCGTGTCTTCCAAAGAGGAAACTGTACACTTGTGTCTGGTGCCCTGATTTTTGTGACTGCTGCAATTTGTAAATACAGAAAAACAGAGAAATAATATAAAATCACCTTTATGTCAGCATTCCTAGAAACACTTTATGACTAATTTGGAACACAAAATATTATCGTAGAAATTAACCTATACTGCCATACTTCACTTACCAAAGAAGGGTGTTAGGGAAATTGGTTAAGAATTGAAAAATAATGACCTGGGGATGCTTATAACAATTGTGGGCCCCTCTAAGACAGTGTTTGTGCTTTTGCAATTCAAGATCATTTTCATTTTTTTAAAACTTTTAATTTTGCATTGGAGTATAGCTGATTAACAAACAATGTCATGATAGTTTCCAGTGAACAGCAAAGGGACTTAGCTATACATATACATGTATCCATTGTCCCACAAACCCTCTTCCCATCCACGCTGCCACGTCATTGAGCAAGGTTCCATGTGCTATATAGTAGGTCATTTTTGGTTATCCATTTTAAATACAGCAGTGTGTACCTGTCCATCCCAAACTCCCAGACTATCCCTCTTCCTCCCATTCTTTCCTCTGACATCCATAAGTTCATTCTCTAAGTCTATGAATCTTCAAGATCATTTTTAAATGCACATTCATAAACATTTAGGAGCATCGACACCTTGCCTGTAGTCATTTCAGTTGTGTCCGATTCTTTGTGACCCGATGGGCTGTAGCCCTCCAGACTCCTCAGTCCATGGAATTTTCCTGGCAAGTATACTGGAGTGAGTTGCCATTTCCTTCTCCAGTGGATCTTCCCAACCCAGGGACCAAATCCGTTTCTCCTGTGTGCCCTTCATTGCAGGTGGGTTCTTTACCACTGAGCCACCTGGGAAGCCATCAACTCCTTAAAATATATATAAATAGTACAGGTGTCTTGAAAGAGATAAAAGCAGGGTCCTGATTCCCACTCTTCCCCAAAATTCTGCACTCTCCAGCTGATTGTCCAAAGGGAAATATATCAAGACAGAAAGGTGAGGATATGTGTTGTTTCTTCAAAATATGTCTTTGTCCTAATTTTCCCACTGTGGTCACTAATGTTTCTGTTTTGTCCCAGAGCAACCTTTTAATGTCATTGGTCCAAAGGTGTGTCTGAGCTGGGGCCTTCCTCTACTGTCCCACATGAGCTGGGTGGGAAGCATCAGGCAGAAACCTTTGTGCTGTTGTTGCTGGGGGGCCCTGGGGTGCTCGATCTGGAGTGTGAGGGTGAGGAGTGAGAGATGTTTCCATTCTGGAGTGGTGACCACTGGAGTTCTTACATTACAGTGTTCCTTTAAAAAAATTTAAAAAATCAATAAAATGCAAAAATCAATCAATTGATAAAATAAAGCTCCTCCTCCATGACAGAACATATTTAAACAAACCTCAAGAAACAGATTTCCAAGTTTTCCAAGACATTAGCTAGACTCTCTAAGTGATAAAATAATCTTTCCCACTTTTTTGGTAAGTTAAAAATAAAAATGATTAATATTCAAAAAGTCACATATCAATATATTTCAGGGTGGGTTTGTAGTACAGTCAGTGACTCTTCATGAGCAGATGTTTGCAGAGACATGTATGTAGATAAGCCAAGGTGTTAAAGCAATCTTATCTTGTTTCAGGGAATCTCATCATCCTTATTAACCCCATTGGAAGACTGCTGAAATACAATCATTTGGAACAAATGAGTGGGGTTTAGAGATTCAGTATAAGGAGACTCCAGGAGCCAAAGTTTTCTGCAGTACTGAGAGGGAGTGTTTGGAGCTCACCTGGATCTTGAGACTTCAGAAAGCTATCAGACCACATTGGAACTCTTGATCCCTAAGCCAACTTTACATTATTCTCCAGGATGAACTGTTTCTACATCTCCTTAGGTGTGTACACAGTTCACCACAGAGCAGCTCCTGGGACTCTCTTGAGGAAGGGGGGGTGGGGGGTGGAATTTACTGATTTTAACAGAAAACTGAGGTTGTTTCATTGAAGTAACTGTGAGTGTCAACTTAGTAAAATTATTGTATTTCTATATTGTCTAAACGGCATGCACATTGGAAATAAAGGTGACTAATTTTAGTTCTCTAATTTCGTTCATCTTAGTTATTCCTATGCATCACAAGGACTCAGAAAGTGGTATAGATCCTAAAAATATTTTTTAGAGCTATTTATCTCCATGTGTAATATCTACAATGGTCTACTTTAAAAAATGGAGTATGCCTGTATACACAGGAGAGATAATATTGTCCACTATTGTATTCTTTTGAAGTAGGTAAGGAATGCAATAATTTGAGAAAAAATATTATTTTAAAGTGAAGTAAATGGTTTCTCTTCAGAAACGTGAGTTTTTATGGCTGAAATTTTAAAGAAACTAGGAAATAATTTAGCCAGCAGAAAAGTGACACTTGAGATGTCTGAGAAATTTCTGTACTTAACTAGTACAGACACAAGGATCCAATATTTTAGCAAAGTCAATTTTAAAGAGTATGTTTCTTTTTTGGTGCTATCACCATTACATGCAAACTGCATCTTACCACAAGATGAAAAGGGTGTCTGATAATAGTTTTAAAGACTTGGAAGATATAACCCTAAGGTTTCATTTTGGGTTTGATTAATGAGTATGATACAGATTAAACAGGAAGGGAAAGGCAACCAATCAGTATATGTTACAATTCATGAAGGGCTTCCCTGGTGGCTCAGAGGTTAAGAATCTGCCTGCAACACAGGAGACCTGGGTTCAATCCCTGGGTCGGGTAGATTCCGTGGAGGAAGGTACAGCCACCCACTGCAGTATTCTTGTCTGGAGAATCTGGGTGGGCTACAGTCCACAGGGACCCAAAGAGTCAGACACGACTGAAGCAGCTGAGCATGCATGCAGACACAAGTAAATACAGTTAGTTTATGTCAATAGTTTCTGTTACATAAGATCCTGTTTGACAAAATTTAGTTTCATCTTCATTAACTCTGAATGTATTCAGAAAGTGTTTTGGAGAGAAAAAAAGTGATTGTGGATGTGAATTTAGATTGAGATAAAACAAAGGACATCCAATCACAGGAATACTGACAGTCACTGGAAATAATTAAATACAAGCTTAGTCAAGTATCGTGTGCTAAATCAATGACTGGCACAAAGTATTGCAATTGATTGTTTAGGGCAATCAAGACCTGGAACAAAGAGCTATAAATTAGGTCAAACTCCTGAAGCTTGTGCTACTTAGAGGAAAATAAGACCTCAACAAAACTGAGGTTCTCCTCTAGGTAGAGGAAAAGGGGGCAGGAAGTAGATACTATTTGTCTGGCAGTCAAGAAAATTTCCTGCAGCTCTTGAGAGCTCTCTTTGTGTCTAGTTTTCCA
The DNA here is from genome assembly GCA_006410935.1 of Redunca redunca. Lineage (NCBI taxonomy): Eukaryota > Metazoa > Chordata > Mammalia > Artiodactyla > Bovidae > Redunca > Redunca redunca. The sequence goes on from SJYQ01002505.1 coordinate 128,412, forward strand.
GTTGTGTCAAAGCAAACTCCAGTCTCTTCTGTTCCCAATACAGTTCCACAGTTGAGTCATCCCCCAAGTCTAATTTGCTTGTTCCTTTATGTCTTGGGGAAAGAAGAATAAACTCCTGATGTTCTACCCTCAGGAAAATGGTCTCAGATATCCCAGAAGCTTTCCAGAAGGAGCTCACCTGCCTCGTCTGCCTGAATTTCCTTCTAGACCCAGTCACCATAGGCTGTGGGCACAGCTTTTGTAGTTCCTGTCTTTGTCTTTTCTGGGAACAAGCCAAAGTCCCTGCCAGTTGTCCAGTGTGCAGACAATGATCAGAACAGACAAACCTCAAAACCAATTTTCTTCTGAAGACTCTGGTGTCCACTGTCAGAAAGCCAGTCTCAGGCAATTCCTGAAATGTGAGGAACACCTGTGTGGGACCCACAAGCAGACAAAGACCATCTTCTGTGAAGCCGACAAGAGCTTGCTCTGTTTGGTCTGCTCTCAAGGTCAGGAGCACAAGACTCACAGACATTGTCCCGCAGAAGAGGCTGCTGAGGAATCCTGGGTGAGCGATGCCTCTGAGAGCACTTAGGAACCTTGGGGATGGTACACCTAAGAGACTAAAAGGATGATGCTTAAACCCTCTTTACTGAGTGTTAGGACACATCTAGTTAGCAGTGACACAGTTGTGGGGAAAATGCCACAGCACACCTGCTTTGTGGAGCTTGTATCCACTGGCTTGCTCATGAAGTCAGTTTGTTGTAAAGTCATGTATGACTCTTTGTGACCCACCAGGCTCCTCAGTCCATGGCATTTCCCAGGCAAGAACACTGGAGTGGGTTGCCATTTCCTTCTCCAGGGGATCTTCCTGACCCAGGGGTTGAACCCACATCTCCTGCATTGGCATGTGGATTCTTTACTGTTGAGCCACCAGGAAGCCCCCGTGATTATTTGGATGACACGTTATTATGCTCAACGCTCCATAAAGCCTTCATTTTGAGAAAAAGTCTTTGACTCCAAAATCTACAAGCGTAAAAAGTCTTTTCCACTGGATCCTGGTTTCCTAACCAGTACATGGGAATCAACAGGGGACAAACATCACTAGAATCAAACTCTGGTACAAGATCCCACAGTATCTTCAACAAAACCTTGTTCCTTTCCCTAAACGGATGATTCCCTGGGTGTAGTTCTGTGGTACAGAATCTCCAAACAAGAGATGGCAAGAGTGAATGTTGACATTCTAGGAATCAGCGCACTAAAATGGACTGGAATGGGTGAATTTAAACCAGGTGATCATTATATATCTACTACTGCGGGCGGGAATCCCTCAGAAGAAATGGAGTAGCCATCATGGTCAACAAAAAGTCCAAAATGCAGTACTTGGATGCAATCTCAAAAACAACAGAATGATCTCTGTTCGTCTCCAAAGCAAACCATTCAGTATCACGGTAATCCAAGTCTATGCCCCAACCAGTAAAGTTGAAGAAGCTGAAGTTGAACAGTTCTATGGAGACCTACAAGACTTTTTAGAACTAACACCCAAAAAAGATGTCCTTTTCATTATAGGGGACTGGAATGCAAAAGTAGGAAGTCAAGAAACACCTGGAATAACAGGCAAATTTGGCCTTGGAATGCGGAATGAAGCAGGGCAAAGACTAATAGAGTTTTGTCAAGAAAATGCACTGGTCATAGCAAACACCCTCTTCCAACAACACAAGAGAAGACTCTACACATGGACATCACCAGATGGTCAACACTGAAATCAGATAGATTATATTCTTTGCAGCCAAAGATGGAGAAGCTCTATACAGTCAATAAAAACAAGACCAGGAGCTGACTCTGCCTCAGATCATGAACACCTTATTACCAAATTCAGACTTAAATTCAAGAAAGTAGGGAAAACCTCTAGACCATTCAGGTATGACCTCAATCAAATCCCTTATGATTATACAGTGGAAGTGAGAAATAGATTTAAGGGCCTAGATCTGATAGATAGAGTGCCTATGAACTATGGAATGAGGTTCATGACATTGTACAGGAGACAGGGATCAAGACCATCCCCATGGAAAAGAAATGCAAGAGAGCAAAATGGCTGTCTGGGGAGGCCTTACAAATAGCTGTGAAAAGAAGAGAAGCAAAAAGCAAAGGAGAAAAGGAAAGATATAAGCATCTGAATGCAGGGTTCCAAAGAATAGCAAGAAGAGATAAGAAAGCCTTCTTCAGCGATCAATGCAAAGAAATAGAGGAAAACAACAGAATGGGAAAGACTTGAGATCTCAAGAAAATTAGAGATACCAAGGGAACATGTCATGCAAAGATGGGCTCAATAAAGGACAGAAATGGTATGGACCTAACAGAAGCAGAAGATATTAAGAAGATATGGCAAGAATGCACAGAAGAACTATACAAAAAAGATCTTCACGACCCAGATAATCACGATGGTGTGATCTCTCATCTAGAGCCAGACATACTGGAATGTGAAGTCAAGTGGGCCTTAGAAAGCATCACTATGAAGAAAGCTAGTGGAGTTGATGGCATTCCAGTTGAGCTATTTCAAATCCTGATAGATGATGCTGTGCAAGTGCTGCACTCAGTATGCAAGCAAATTTGGAAAACTCAGCAGTGGCCACAGGACTGGAAAAGGTCAGTTTTCATTCCAATCCCAAAGAAAGTCAATGCCAAAGAATGTTCAAACTACCACACAATTGCACTCACCTCACACGCTAGTAAAGTAATGCTCAAAATTCTCCAAACCAGGCTTCAGCAATATGTGAACCGTGAACTTTCTGATGTTCAAGCTGGTTTTAGAAAAGGCAGATGAACCAGAGATCAAATTGCCAACATCTGCTGGATCATGGAAAAAGCAAGAGAGTTCCAGAAAAACATCTATTTCTTCTTTATTGACTATGCCAAACCCTTTGACTGTGTGGATCACAATAAACTGTGGAAAATTCTGAGAGAGGTGGGAATACCAGACCACCTTATCTGCCTCTTGAGAAATCTGTATGCAGATCAGGAAGCAACAGTTAGAACTGGACATGGAACAACAGACTGGTTCCAAATAGGAAAAGGAGTACATCAAGGCTGTATATTGTCACCGTGCTTATTTAACTTCTATGCAGAGTACATCATGAGAAACGCTGGGCTGGGAGAAGCACAAGCTGGAATCAAGATTGCCAGGAGAAATATCAATAACCTCAGATATGCAGATGACACCACTCTTATGGCAGAAAGTGAAGAGGAACTAAAAAGCCTCTTGATGAAAGTGAAAGTGGAGAGTGAAAAATTTGGCTTAAAGCTCAACATTCAGAAAATGAAGATCATGGCATCTGGTCACATTACTTCATGGGAAATAGATGGGGAAACAGTGGAAACAGTGTCAGACTTTATTTTTGGGGGGTCCAAAATCACTGCAGATGGTGACTGCAGCCATGAAATTAAAAGACGCTTACTCCTTGGAAGAAATGTCCAACCTGGATAGCATATTGAAAAGCTAGGACATTACTTTGCCAACTAAGGTACGTCTAGTCAAGGCTATGGTTTTTCCTGTGGTCATGTATGGATGTGAGAGTTGGACTGTGAAGAATGCTGAGCACTGAAGAATTGATGCTTTTGAACTGTGGTGTTGGAGAAGACTCTTGAGAGTCCCTTGCACTGCAAGGAGATCCACCTTGTCCATTTTGAAGGAGATCAGCCCTGGGATTTCTTTGGAGGGAATGATGCTAAAGCTGAAACTCCAGTACTTTGGCCACCTCATGCGAAGAGTTGACTCATTGGAAAAGACTCTGATGCTGAGAGGGATTGGGGGCAGGAGGAGAAGGGGACGACCTAGGATGAGATGGCTGGATGGCACCACTGACTCGATGGACATGAGTCTGAGTGAAGTCCGGGAATTGGTGATTTTCAGGGAGGCCTGGCGTGCTGCGATTCATGGGGTTGCAAAGAGTCGGACACGACTGAGTGACTGAACTGAACTGAACTGAACTGGGCAGCAGAAGGATGAACCGCATCTTTCTCTTACAGGAGTGAGTCAGCACAGCTGCACGTGCCTCAGCCTCTGCTCCCAGAACTCCCTGCGCGCCCCATGGCCGGGCTGATGGACTGGCTCAGCCGCTTCCGGGGTGAGTGTCACCCCACCTGTGTGTCTGCCCTCCAGGGTCCCTCAGTGTTGGTTTCTCTAGACAGTCTCCCTTTTCATCTCTCAGCTTATGCAGAACAGCCTGCAAATAGTCAAGTGCAGACATGTGCGGTCACAGAGTCACTAAAATCCTCTACAGAATACACACAGGCTGGTGCAGGGACTGATGCGATTCATGCCTCATCAAGTACTTATAAATTTGAATAATCTGTATTATGAAGAAAAGGACATACTCCAAAAACGGCTCCATGTCGGTTGTTCACTGAAACCTGGTTATTAATCCAGGATATTCCAGTTTGAGTTTAAGTACATTTACATAGAGGAAGTTTCTTAGCAATTGAATGTATGATATGTTTTCCCATTGATGTTATCTGAAAAAGCATATAAGCCTCAAAAAAAAGTATGGAAACCACAAGGAAGCAAATGGTTGGTGGATGGGCCCCACAGAGCTCCATGATAAACCTCAGCCTGGAGGGTGACTTGTCAGGAAGTGGAAGACTAGACCATAGGCTGGAACCACATATCCAAAGCAGAAAAAAGCCTACAAGGAAATCACTTTTAAGAAGCCATCCTTAGGTTTTGTTTCCTCAATGTCCATTTGCTAATTTAACCCAAAATGGAATAATGATCACCAATTCTCTATTCTACTATGTTTTTTTTTTTTTCTCCCTTGAGCAGGAGTAATGGAGGTGGAGGTAATATATATTGCCATGGTCTTGGAGATGATCAATGCCTATTGTCCAGTCTTTTAGATGGAATAAAAAGTACCCAGCCAGAAGTAGACATGACCTCCTTATTGTTTACAATCTCTGAGTTTTTAAGCAGTTTTTTCCGTGGTAACTAATGATCTAATTCCTTGGCAGATATCCTGGCAACCTTTGAATCCAATGTTTTCCAGTTAAAACTACGTTCTAATAACCTTAAGGCTTTTCACCCAGTGAGACTCTAGATAAACCCTCTTCTCTCATAGATCAATTTATTTTAATACTAATTTTGACTGGCATATTCTCTCATCTCTCCACAGTAACTTTTTCACTCAATAATGAAGTAAGCAGTCAGCACATCAGGCTGTTCGATGATCTAAGAAATCTGAAGTATGAACATGACAGCCTCCATGTGTCTTTGGATGGTGGAACATCGAAGTATTTTGCTGCATGGGGAGACCAGAGCTTCACCTCCGGCAAACAGGACTGGGAGATGCTCATGGACAGCTCTTGGGATTGGGCTGTAGGCGTCTGTAAGGATTCCTGGATAAGGAAGGACGACGGCATACTGGATGAGTCCAATAGGGATAACTTTCTTCTTGTGTGTATGAAGCAGCATGAACATTACCAACTCTGGACCAGCGCCCCCACCATGCCTCTGTACATAGAGAGACCTCTGGGGCAGGATTGGGGTGTTCCTTGATTGTGACATTGGGAATGTAAGTTTTGAGGATGTTGCCAAGCACTCCCTCCTTTGGAGTATGATGATGGCGTATGCACTTTCCCTGTCAGGCCCTTCATCTGCACTGGCCAGAGGTAAGGATCTGAGTCACGGGCCAGATGGGATGCTCAGGACTCCTTCTCTGGCAGGGCCCTTGTTCAGTGCTGCAAAAGAATACTTCATTGTCTTTAGGCTTTTTCTACTGTAATGGACCCTCCTTCTTATATTATAAAGCAGGTGCCAACTGCCAACTTTTCTTGGTTTCTACTATCATCTTGACAGTGAAATCTTCCCTTATAGCTATTTGTCTGGAGTATATGAAATGGTTATTCACCTGTGTTGTGAGCTTGCTGGACTCAACAAAATATGACCATGTGCTTCCCATTTCCTACCCCCAGGGCTTAATCAGCATAGACAGACCTGGTCTCTAACCAGATAACTTTCTTCTTGTGTGTATGAAGCAGCATGAACATTATCAACTCTGGACCAGCGCCCCCACCATGCCTCTGTACATAGAGAGACCTCTGGGGCAGGATTGGGGTGTTGAGGCAGATTGAGGCAGGTCAGCCTCCAACCCTTCTGCTCCTTCCTCGAAAACTACTCTGTCCTACACATCTATTCACGCTCCAGGTGAAAACCGACTTGCAAGGAAATCTCCACTGACCCTGGAGACTGGGATGAGCATTTCTTTCAGATAATCCAGAATTAGCGGTCCTTTTTTCTACTATAATAAAAAGAAAGTGTTTCATGAGGGGCACTGGACAAATCCTGGCCTGAAGAAATAAATAAATAAATAATAAATTAATTAATAAATAATAAATAAATAAAACTCCTTATTGGAAAGGAGTTTTACAGTAAAAGTTAGGGACTAGAGTCTAAAAGTTTAAGTTTTCAAGATTTGAAAGTGGATGTCAAAAACTAATTAGATTACACACATTGAGCTTAAGTGTATTTGTATGTTGGAGGCTCTGTTAAGCATAGATATTATAAGTCTGGGAGTGACTGTGGGCATTGCAATCATACTGGTGGTATGTTACTCTTTTTTATCATTTTAATTTATAATTATCACCTGGGCATGAAGGATGGGATGGTATGGCAAGGAGTATATCTGTTCCCATTTTCTGATCATATAATAGAACATTTCTTTTAATTTAAATATTTTTGCCCCACACTGAATTAAATATTCACCATTGTATTTCTAACACTAAAGATACTTTCTAAATATGTATTGATAAGGTTTTCAGTACTGGTTAGTTGAATTTACTCTCTAGCTCATGTTGAAATATTGCTGAAACCAGCACTCAAGAAACCAAGCACCACACTCGGAGAGTTGGAGAACTCAGGTTTATTACACCAGCGGGTGCAGAGTGAACACTCCAAGTTCTGAGCCCCAGACAAAGGGATTACAGAGTTTTTATCGACTATAGTGGGCAAACTAGCTGCTAATAGGCTGGTTTAAACAAAGGATTTCACACGCGAGAACAATGGTCAGCATGGGGAGGGGGATGTCTGACCTGGACAGGCATGATTAAGTGGGATTGCAGGGGCTGGGTGACTGCAAAGAGCAGGACAAGGGTGAGTGAGATAAACTCCAGTTCCTAGCATTGCAAGTCCCCACTTTCTGAGACTATGTGACCTATGTGATCTATACTTTGCAAGGGGCAAGCTGAGTTACAGAGGCAGAGGAGAAGGAGGTTAAGTAAAATTTTAACTTTTCAACTTCAATAAATCTTACTACATCTTAGTAGCAAGAGTCTCCTATATTACCTGCTATTTGAAATAAAAAGAATCATGTCTTTGGCGCTAATTTTACAAATTTCATGTTGAGCAGAGAAGCAAATTATATAATTAGCAGCATGGTTTTCCAAATACATTAAACATTTCAACCATTTAGAATTCATTTAAGTACAGATATTTCCTCATAGTCATGAGAATGAAAGTGTGTTTTTATATTTATCACAATACCAAAAGCATCTACAAGAATCTAGAGGGTAAAAAAAAAAAAAAGGACTTCATTTTATTTTTTCAATGGCTGCTTCGAGTTATATTACATGGAATACACAGAAAAAAATCCACAAGTGAGAAGTTGTGTTCTATGGATATGTCTTTTAAAAATGTTTTATATTTACATTTTTTTCCTAATTAAAAGCATCAGCTGCAGATACAAGCTGCTAAAAACATGAGGCATTATAAACCCACTAAAAGACAGCTTGCCAAACATGACTCAATGGACACGAGTTTGAGCAAACTCCAGAAGACAGTGAAGGACAGGGAAACCTGGCATGCTGCAGTCTGTAGGGTCTCAAAGAGTTGGACACCACAGGTGAACAAAACAATAACACCAAACACATCGGGTTGGCCAAAAAATTCGTTCAAACTTTTCCATAAGCTGTCGTGGAAAAACCCAAATGAACTTTTTGGCCAACCCAATCCTTATTAAAAAACAAAAACAAAAAACCTTTAAGGAAACAAAAACAATGCAGCAACAGATTTATCCACTGCGGCAGGCAGCCCTTTCAATTTCCCTGCCTGTATTCCCAGTAAGTTGGACAAGGAGTACTGACCACAGAGCGGGGACCTTGGCCTCAGTCATGGTGACTATCAGGAACCAACAAGAGGGGGAGGCAGCTCTGGGTCTTTGACGGAACGTGACACCTCCTGGACCAGCACCTCAAGAACCTCTGGCTCTGAGGGCCACCCCAACCAGTGGGAAGAAGTGGGAGGCGCCCACAAAGGGTCTGACTAGCTTTCAGTGGTTCACCTCCCCACAGGAATCTTTCTGCCACTTCTTCACATTCCTGTAAAGTTTTGGAGTTTTATTATCTGTTTTTCCTAAGCACTTAGTGAAGGAAACAGCTACCCACTCCAGTATCCTGGCCTGGAGAATTCCATGGGCAGAGGAGCCTGGTGGGCTACAGTCCATGGGGTCGCAAAGAGTTGGACATGACTAAGCGACTTTCACTTCACTTTAGCTGTATGAGACTAGCTGTAATGGCTCCCTAGGGGCTTCCTTGCTGTCTGTTTTAAAATCTTATGATTAAAAAAATGCGAGGCACTGAATTTGAACTCACTGGGTGGTATTTACAACAGCTTTACATAACTGAAAGGTGAAGGGGAGGCTCAAAGCTCACACAAATGCACGCATGCAGGTACACTTGGGTTGGCCTCTGTGAAGCTAGAGTGGAATATTAAATATCAAGTACTGAATTTGGGTGGGGGGGTGGCGCATCCCAGGTGGCTCAGTGGTAAAGAATCCATTTGCCAATGCAGGACACATGGGTTTGATCTCTGGATCAGAAAGATCACCTGGAGGAGGAAATAGCAATCCACTCCAGTATTCTTCCTGAAAAATTCCAGAGGACCCTCGAGGGCTACAGTCCAGAGGATCACAAAGAGTTGGACACAACTGGGTGGCTGAGCACACAGGCACACACTGAATTTCTAACTGCAAACTTAAGAGCTTATCCCTAACTTTATATGTATACAGATAACAGAATGATCACTACAAGCACTTTAATATCAAGACAGATGTTAAATGTTAAGGTTCTTATTTAAACTGCCCTACATACAAAATGCCCTAGAAGCAAAGGCTTAAACATAGAGAGATAAACATGATGTGGAGCGTGCCTGACCTCCTTGTACTGGCTCTGGAAGAAGGAGAAGAGCACACACAGGTGAAAAAGCCACACACTCAGAGGTAGTAGGAGCTGACAGCAAGGCTGTGCTCTGGACTGACCCTCTCCAGTGAACTGTTCAGTTCCCTCTGGGTGTCTGTTTCCTTCCTTTATATACCCGCTCACCAGGTTGGTGACGATGAAGGCCCACAGCTCCCAGTCATTTAGTTCAGTTCAGTTCAGTTCATTTGCTGAGTCATGTCTGACTCTTTGCAACCCTATGAATCGCAACACGCCAGGCCTCCCTGTCCATCACCAACTCCCGGAGTTCACTCAAACTCATGTGCATCGAGTAGGTGATGTCATCCAGCCATCTCATCTTCTGTCCTCCCCGTCTCCTCCTGCCCCCAACCCCTCCCAGCATCAGGGTCTTTTCCATTGAGTCAACTCTTTGCATGAGGTGGCCAAAGTATTGGAGTTTCATCCTCAGCATCAGTCCTTCCAGGACTTTGCAGGACTGGTCTCCTTTAGGATGGACTGTTGGATCTCCTTGAAGACCAAGGGACTTGGAAGAGTCTTCACCAACACACAGTTCAAAAGCATCAATTCTTCGGTGCTCAGCTTTCTCACAGTCCAACTCTCACATCCATACATGACTACTAGAAAAGCCATAGCCTTGACTAGATGGACCTTTGTTGGCAAAGTAATATCTCTGCTTTTCAACATGCTATCTAGGTTAGTCATAACTTTCCTTTCAAGGAGTAAGTGTCTTTTAATTTCATGGCTGCAGTCACCATCTGCAGTGATTTTGTAGCCCAGAAAAATAAAGTCTGACACTATTCTCACCATTTCCCCCTCTATTTGCCATGAAGTAATGGCACCAGATGCCATGATCTTCATTTTCTGAATATTGAGCTTTAAGCCAACTTTTTCACTCTCTTCTTTCACATTCATCAAGAGGCTTTTTAGTTCCTCTTTACTTCCTGCCATAAGAGTGGTGTTGTCTCCATATCTGAGGTTATTGATATTTCTCCTGGCAATCTTGATTCCAGCTTGTGCTTCCTCCAGTCCAGTGTTTCTCATGATGTACTCTGCATAGAAGTTAAATAAGCAGGGTGACAATATACAGCCTTGATGTACTCCTTTTCTTATTTGGAACCAGTCTGTTGTTCCATGTCTAGTTCTAACTGTTGTTTCCTGACCTGCATACAGGTTTCTCAAGAGGCAAGTCAGGTGGTCTGGTATTCCCAGCTCTCTCAGAATTTTCCACAGTTTTTTGTGATCCACACAGTCAAAGGGTTTGGCATAATCAATAAAGCAGAAGTAGATTTTTTTCTGGAACTCTCCTGCTTTTTCCATGATCCAGCAGATGTTGGCAATTTGATCTTTAGTTCCTCTGCCTTTCCTAAAACCAGCTTAAACATCTGGAAGTTCACAGTTCACATATTGCTGAAGCCTGGCTTGGAAAATTTTGAGCATTACTTTACTAGGTAAAGAGAAACCCAAGTGAGACGGTAGGTGTTGTGAGAGGGCATCAGAGGGCAGACACACTGAAACCATACTCACAGAAAACTAGCCAATATGATCACATGGGCCACAGCTTTGTCTAACTCAAGGAAACTAAGCCATGCCATGTGGGGCTACACAAGATGGATGGATCGTGGTGGAGAGGTCTGACAGAATGTGGTCCACTGGAGAAGGGAATGGCAAACCACTGCAGTATTCTTGCCTTGAGAACAGTATGAAAAGGCAAAATGGTATGATATTGAAAGAGGAACTCCCCAGGTCGGTAAGTGCCCAATATACTACTGGAGATCAGTGGAGAAATAACTCCAGAAAGAATAAAGGGAAGGAGCCAAAGAAAAAGCAATACCTAGATGTGGGTGTGACTGATGATAGAAGCAAGGTCCAATGCTGTAAAAAGCAATATTGCATAGGAACCTGGAATGTTAGATCTATGAATCATGGCAAATAAGTGTTCAAACAGGAGAAGGCAAGAGTGAACGTCGACATTTTAGGAATCAGTGAACTGAAATGTACGGGAATGGATGAATTTAACTCAGATGAACATTATATCTACTACTGTGGGCAAGAATCCCTTAGAAGAAACAGAGTAGCCATCATGGTCAACAAAAATGATTGCAGTACTTAGATGCTATCTCAAAAATGACAGAATGATCTCTGTTCATTTCCAAAGCAAACTATTCAATATCACAGTGATCCAAGCCTATGCCCCACCAGTAACGCTGAAGAAGCTGAAGCCGAAATGTTCTATGAAGACCTACAAGACCTTTTAGAACTAACACCCAAAAAAGGTATCCTTTTCATTATAGGGGACTGGAATGCAAAAGTAGGAAGTCAAGAAACATCTGGAGTAACAGGCAAATTTGGCCTTGGAGTACTGAATGAAGCAGGGCAAAGGCTAATAGAGTTTTGCCAAGAGAACACACTGGTCATAGCAAACACCCTCTTCCAACAACACAAGAGAAGACTCTACACATGGACATCACCAAATTGTCAATACCAAACTCAGATTGATTATATTCTTTGCAGCCAAAGATGGAGAAGCTCTATAAGACCAGGAGCTGACTGTGGCTCAGATCATGAACTCCTTATTGCCAAATTCAAACTTAAATTGAAGAAAGTAGGGAAAACCTCTAGACCATTCAGGTATGACCTCAATCAAATCCCTTATGATTATACAGTGGAAGTGAAAAATAGATTTAAGGGACTAGATCTGATAGACAGAGTAGACCATTCAGGTATGACCTCAATCAAATCCCTTATGATCATACAGTGGAAGTGAAAAATAGATTTAAGGGACTAGATCTGATAGACAGAGTACCTGATGAACTGTGGTCAGAGGTTTGTAACCTTGTATAGGAGACATGGATCAAGACCATCCCCATGGACAAGAAATGCAAAAAAGCAAAATGGCTGTCTGAGGAGGCCTTAAAAATAGCTTTGAAAAGAAGAGAAGTGAAAAGCAGAGGAGAAAAGGAAAAATATTCCCATCTGAATGCAGAGTTCCAAAGAATAGCATGAAGAGATAAGAAAGCCTTCCTCAGAGATCAATGAAAAGAAATAGAGGAAAACAACACAATGGGAAAGACTAGAGAAAGACTTTAGGAAAATAGGAAAGACTTCAAGAAAATTAGAGATACCAAGGGGACATTTTATGCAAAGATGTGCTCGATAAAGGACAGAAATAGTATGGTCATAACAGAGGCAGAAGATATTAAGAAGAAGTGGCAAGAATACACAGAAGAACTGTACAAAAAAGATCTTCATGACCCAGATAATCACGATGGTGTGATCACTCACCTAGAGCCAGACATCCTGGAATGTGAAGTCAAGTGGGCCTTAGAAAACATCACTAAGAACAAAGTTAGTGGAGGTGATGGCATTCCAGTTGAGCTATTTCAAATCCTGAAAGATGATGCTGTGAAAGTGCTGCACTCAATATGCCAGCAAATTTGGAAAAGTCAGCAGCGGCCACAGGACTGGAAAAGATCAGCTTTCATTTCAATCCCAAAGAAAGGCAATGCCAAAGAATGCTCAAAGTACCGCACAATTGTACTCATCTCACTCGCTAGTAAAGTAATGCTCAAAAATTCTCCCAGTCACTGATGAGCCTCAAAGCTGTGGTGAGCTGGGCTTCAGCATTGTCCATGCTGTTGGCAGAGACACAGGCCAGGCCGGGCAGGGTACGCAGCTGAGCTGTGTGGCTAGGAGGCTGGAAAGGTGGGGTTCACGTTGCCGCCACAGCCAACAGACCTGGGAGATCTCCTGCAGCCCAGTGGCCCGTATCCTCTGCCCAGCCTTCAGGTGTGGATGTAGTCACCCACGATTATTTGGAAGGAGGACAGGATGGGCTGCAATCGAGCATTTTAAGCTCCAGCCGCATGAAGACAAGTCTGTGTTTTGTGCCTTCTCTCGGTGGCTGGCTTGCATGGAGCGCATTACAGTCTCCATCTGACAAGTGCGCACGCGTGCTCCTTGGGTAACGGGTGGAAGAGGTCGGCGGGTTTGCTGGATCGGCAGGATCGGCAGGATCTCTTCGAGCGCAGTGTGGAGACAGGCTAGACGCACTGCTGTTGCTGCTTCATGCTCTTTACCTGCCCGGCATCAGGAGCACCTACCTGGAGCAGCAGGAAGAAGATACACAGAGACTTTCTGAGTGGGGTTCCCTTGCGGGTCCTCTACTATCTGTCCATGGAGGGTCAACAATGGGCGGACTTCCTGGAACAGCAGCCACATCCCTTGCTGAGTGGGAACAGAGCCGTGTGCACTCAGATCCCACCACCCGGGCGAACGCGGCCCCACACGCAGGAGGCCACAGGCTGACAGGGGGTCCTTCTCGAGTGTGTGCAGTCGTGTAAGCTGGAAGACCAAGCAGCAGTGCCAGGACAAGGTCTGCTGTGACATCTAGATTGCTTCTCACAGCAGTGACTTTCCTGAATCAATGGAAGTCTACTGACAGCATAATTCAGAAAAAAGCCTTGCTGCTTCAGATTTAGCATCTTTAAAACAGCGGGTTTTGCTGTGATATCAACCTTCCCTCTCCAGGTGGCTACCTGCCTGCTCTCTGTTCTCAGTTTGAAGAAGACACAGCAAGGAACCAAGCTGCAGGTGTGTTCGGGCTTCAGTGGGTTGCGGTGGCTTGAAGGAGAACATGGCCTTCAAGCAGAGCATGCACAGGGCTGGAAGTGCTCGTGGAAGCCCAAGAGCACCAGGTACCACGACTCAGCCTCCAGGCATCAACAGTGGAAACCCTGCCTTACTGCTTTGAAGCATCAGCTTTAAAGTCACAATCAGGACAATGACAGATCTTCACTATTAACATCGTTTTAGACGTATGGCAAGACATAGTGTGAAATAAATTTCAGGTATAACAAGTGTAAATATTATCATTATTTCTGGTATTATCATTGTTTACCGAGAAACACAGTTATGAAAAATAAAATAAACCTCTAAGATTTCTAGCAACAAAATTAACATTAAAATCTATTTTTACATATATAAAGATGCAACTATTTAGTAAATGCAAGTTTTCATGAAAAGAAAAAAGAAAAAGGCCAGGAACTTTTAGGGGAAAAAAAAGAAAGAATAATGAGAGGGCATTAACCTTAAATAGATTTTCAAATATATCCTGGTTCGCAGGAGGAGGGGTGGGTGGTATTGGAGATTGGAGCAACGCTAGTTCATATTTACAGTTATTCTCCCAGCAATGTCCCCTCCTCTCATGTATATGGACCTGATGCAGTGAACACTTCTCAAGTTCTCTTCTTACCAACCTATCCTACTTTATATGGAGGAGGAAGGGAAAGGAAAGAAAGAAAGAAGGAAGGAAAGAAAAGATGAAGGGTAACTGGCAAGGAGGAGACTCCACTCCCTTTAACATAGATTCCCTAGAGTCTTGCTGGAAAGTCCTCTGTGCCACCATTTAAGGGATTAAAAAATTAATTTTGGAGTCTGAGTCAGAGGAGTCCCCTTAGAAAGGTGAGTTAGAGACAGTGCTCTAAACATCACAGTCTTCACCTTCACCCCCACTGCTTTCAAATTCACAGTCTTCATCTTCTCCGCACTGGTCTGAGGAGTTAGTGGCATCCTCCTCTGCATCTTCCTCATTTTCTTCTGATCTCCAGAAGAAGAATGTTCTCCAATAGTGCCTGACCATTCTGACTCTGCAGCCTGAAGCCCTGGGTCCTCCCTAAGCCTTCCTTGCAGATTCCCTGATGATGGGGACTGCAGACCCATCCTTCTAATCTTGGGGTTCGGGCCCCCCGTCATGCTCACGTTCTTACGCTTAGCACAGGTCGCCTCTCTGTAGGCAGCGTATTCTTCAGGAGGCAGAGTCCTGAGCCAGAGATCAAGGCCCGCCTTGTACCGTGTCTGCAGTCCCTCCGCCTGCTTCTTATAAAGCTCCTTCTGGTCCGGGGGGACCCGCTGCCAGCGTCTACTGATCTCCACCATGCGCTCCCTCGGGGGCACCGCTTTCAGCTCCCTGCTCGACCAGAGATCCTGGTGGAACTTGTGATAGCCATTCATCGGGGGCTTCTTGGGCTCTCCGTGGAATTTCCACTTCATGAGTAAATGGTTTTCTGGGAGAGACTTCATTTTTTGCACATTTTCCTGAAACTTCTTTGGCACTTTGCTTTGGCTTCCTTTGAGGACATCAGGTTTCTTGGAGTTCTGGACTAGTTCAGGGTGCTGTTCTCTGAACAGAGCCATTTTCTCCTGAAACTCCTGCTTCTCTTTCTGGAAATCTTGACTGTATTTCAGCTTGAGCTGTTCAGGCAGCTTCCTGTATTCCTCAGACAGAACCTTGGTCAGTTCCTGGTTGCTCATCTTGGGGTGTTTTTGGAGGTACTGAGGTCTCATCTTTTTAATAAAGCAGAGGTAAGCTTTCAGGGCTTCTTGGTTAAATCAGGATGTTGCTTGTGTGTTCTGCTTTTGAAAGGATTGTTAACATTTTCTTAGCTTCCAGGACTAGTTTCTTCAAAGTTCAAAACTTTCTCAAGTTATAGGAACTCTCTAACCATTTGAGTTTATACTTTTCCCCAAAAAATTCTTTAAAAGCTACTTTTTCCTAGTCCATCACTGACTGGATCATTTTGAACACGTGCCTGTCATTGGATGGAATGCTTTTCTCCATACTTCCCAGTAACTGCACAATGTCTTCTTTGGACCAGTCATCTTGATTTTAGCCAGCATCATTTTAGGCCTTCGGGACACTTATCTGGTCCCAACAGTTCAGACATCTCAGCAGAATCTCCAGCATCTGCACTCTCAAGATTTACCAGGTGAGTGTGATGATTCTGTGAAGAAAGAAAAAGAAAATTTTTCTCCTGTGTGACACATGAGAGGAGCACACCCCACTTGGGATATGTCTCTTCTATCATTTTATTTACCCTTAAGAATGTAAATGAAAATTGGCCTAATCTGAATTGAGATTCACGTTGGGCATTATGAAGCTTCTTTCACAGAGTTAAGTATCTTCAGACCCCATTCACTCTGCCTTCCTATCAATTTCACCAGAGAGTGTTTAACATACAAGTGAGCAAAACAAACACTGGCTACTCACTCAAGGGACAAAGAATAAGAGAAAATGAAGGGACTTTTAAAAGGTTAGTCCCTGAAAAGCAAAGGACTTTAAAACAGCAATGGTGTACCACAGCACATGGATAAGAATGGTCAAAATCCCAAAGATGGCCATCACCACATACTGAGAGGATGGGGAGAATCAGGAGCTTTGATTCACTGATGATGGGAATTCAAAATAGTACAGGCTTCTGAAAGACAGGACAAGGGAATGGCACCTGCCGGAGTCCAGCTCCAGCAGCCAGGGATTCAACCTAAAGAGATGAACAGTGTCAGCGAGAGAAATGAGGCAGCCTCTCAGTTATCTTTGACTGCCTGTTTATTTCAAGCTTATGATTCTCTTTTATACTTTTACAAAAGCATTATGTCAGAGGTTTTATATTTTCAGTTCCCACTGACCCAGATTTGCTGTCTCCATAAATCACTGTTGCCCCTCAAAGGAGTTCCTGCCTCAGCCATTCTCTTATCTACTTTTTCTCATGTGTCCTTGTGAATACACTGTAACTCATGTTAATGTCTGGGCTGCATACCACATTCCTCAGTTTATTTCTTATCTTTCTAAGTCCTTTTTGCCCCTAGTATCCTAAGCTCACTACCTCTTAAAAAGGCTTCTAGCTATAGTGTCTCTAAAAATTCCTAACTTCTATAAGCTATAGTAAAATATGCTACCCTTACAACATTCCTTAAACCTTTAATTTCTAACTATTTTAATTATTTCTAAGCCTTAAATTCAGTAAACTCCTTTGCCATAAACATTTTCCTCACAGAAGGCTTCAGATAGCAATCCCTCCCATGGCCTCAAGTGCGGCCTATGTGCTCATTCTGGAACACTCTTTTGTAAAAGTCCTTAAACAAATTTCAATGATTAACTTTATGAATTATTCTCTGAGCACAGCTGCAGAAGGCTTTGTGCCTTCTCATGCTCCTCTCAAGAACAATAAGCAACTTAATATTCCTTTTCAGTCAACTCAGCCAAGGAGAGGAAAAAACAAGTCAGAATTACAAGGCCTAACTCCTTCATCCCAGGTCCGTGCCTGTGGAATGAGTAGAGGGATCTGGAGCCGTGCCTCCATTTTGTCAGTAATGCCTCATGAGGCTCCCGACAGGCAACACACTCCAGTATTCTTGCCTGGAGAATTTCACGGACAGAGGAGCCTGATGGGTTGCAGTCCATGGGGTCACAAAGGGTTGGACACCACTGAACAACTAACACTTTCTGAAAGACAAAATGGCAGTTTGGTACAAAATTAAATATCTTGCTACTGTGAAATTCCATAATCATGTTCTTTTATGTTTGCCAAAATCAGGTAAATCCACTTAGAAAAACTGGAGTCCCTTACTTATAGCAGCTTTGCTCATGACTACAAAACTGGAAAGCAACCAAGATGTCTTTAGGTAGATGAATGGATAAAGAAACTCTGGTACATCCAGGCCATGGAACAATATTCACTGCTAAAAAGAAATGAGTGAGCAAGCTAATAAGAGACATGGAGTACAGTTGAATGCATATCACTAAGTGAAAGAAGTTAATCTGTAAAGGATACATACTTCATGAGTCCAACTATAAGACATTTAGAAAAAGAAAATATATAGAAAGTGAAATGATCCTTCGTTAACAGCAGTTAAGGTTGGAGAACTGATTAATAGGTGATCACAAAAGATTTCTAGGGCATATAGCACTTTCATATATCATACAGGTGGGTAACTGTCACTAAGAGTTCAGTTTAGTCACTCAGTCATGTCTGATTCTTTGTGACCCCATGAACCGCAGCATGCCAGGTCTCCCTGTCCAACACCAACTTCCAGAGTCCACTCAAACCCATGTCCATTGAGTTGGTGATGCCATCCAACCACCTCATCCTCTGTCGTCCCCTTTTCCTCCTGCCCCCAATCCTACCCAGCATCAGGGTCTTTTCCAATGAGTCAGCTCTTCACATCAGGTGGCCAGAGTATTGGAGTTTCAGCTACAACATCAGTTCTTCCAATGAACACCCAGGTCTGGTCTCCTTTAGAATGGACTGGTTGGATCTCCTTGCAGTCCAAGGGACTCTAAAGAGTCTTCTCCAACATCACCATTCAAAAGCATCAATTCTTCGGTGCCCACCTTTCTTTACAGTCCAACTCTCACATCCATACATGACCACTGGAAAAACCATAGCCTTGACTAGACGGACCTTTGTTGGCAAAGTAATATCTCTGCTTTTTAATGTGTTGCCTAGGTTGGCCATAACTTTCCTTCCAAGAAGTAAGTGTCTTTTAATTTCATGGCTGCAGTCACCATCTGCAGTGATTTTGGAGCCCAGAAAAATAAAGTCTGACACTGTTTCCACTGTTTCCCCATCTATTTCCCATGAAGTGATGCAACCAGATGCCATGATCTTCATTTTCTGAATGTTGAGCTTTAAACCAACTTTTTCACTTTCCTATTTCACTTTCATCAAGAGGCTTTTTAGCTCCTCTTCACTTTCTGCCATAAGAGTGGTGTCATCTGCATATCTGAGGTTATTGATATTTCTCCTGGAAATCTTGATTCCAGCTTGTGCTTCTTCCAGCCCAGAGTTTCTCATGATGTACTCTGCATAGAAGTTAAATAAGCAGGGTGACAATATACAGCCTTGATGTACTCCTTTTCCTATTTGGAACCAGTCAGTTCCATGTCCAGTTCTAACTGCTGCTTCCTGACCTGCATACAGATTTCTCAAGAGGAAGGTCAGGTGGCCTGGTATTCCCATTTCTTTCAGAATTTTCCAGTTTATTGTGATCCACACAACATGTCACTATACATCAGTGTAAAATTAGTTGAATCAACAACACCAAGGGTGAACACTAATGTAAAATCATGAACTTTGGGTGACAATGAAGTATCAGTGTAGGTTCCTCTATTGTATTAAATACAGCACTCTGATACATTATGTGACAATGGGGGAAACTGTGTGTGTGCTTTTGTTTTGAGGAGGCAGGATATATATGGGAACTCTCTGTACTCTGCTCAGATTTAATGTGAATATAATCTTCTTTTAAATAGTAACACTCTACTGGAGTCCAGGGGATAGCTACCTTCTTTTTTATTAATTTATTTTTAATTGGAGGATGACTGCTTTACAGATTATATTGGTTTCCTCTGTACAACAATGTGAATCAGCTATAAGTATACAGAGAAGCATCCAGGTGGCCATGGACTGAATGTGCAATTGAGAGATAATAATTGATATGATGCATCTAACAACAGAGGTGTGGTTGAAGATGAAGACAAGTGTAACATATGAATGTAAGGGTCAAAGACTTGAAGGGCTAAATATTTCTTTGCAGATAACATCAATAGATAGACACTTACTCCTTGGAAGGAAAGTAATGACCAACCTGGATAGCATATTAAAAAGCAGAGACATTATTTTGTCAACAAAGGTCCGTCTAGTCAAGGCTATGGTTTTTCCAGTAGTCATGTATGGATGTGAGAGTTGGACTATAAAGAAAGTTGAGCACTGAAGAATTGATGCTTTTGAATGGTGGTGTTGGAGAAGACTCTTGAAAGTCTCTTGGGCTGCAAGGAGATCCAACCAGTCCATCCTAAAGGAGATCAGTCCTGGGTGTTCATTGGAAGCACTGATGTTGAAGCTGAAACTCCAATACTTTGGCCACCTCATGCCAAGAATTGACTCATTGGAAAAGACCCTGATGCTGGGTAGGATTGGGGGCAGGAGGAGAAGGGGAAGACAGAGAATGAGATGGCTGGATGACATCACCAACTCGATGCACGTGAGTTTGGGTAAACTTTGGGAGTTGGTGATGGACAGCTAGGCCTGGCATGCTGTGATTCATGGGGTTTCAAAGAGTTGGACATGACTGAGCGACTGGACTGAACCTACATACATTTTCTTGGGCTCCAAAATCACTGTGGATGGTGGCAGCAGCCACAAAATTAAAAAAAAGCTTGCTCCTTGGAAGAATAGCTATGACAATTATAGACAGCATATTAAAAAGCAGAGATATCACTTTGTTGACAAAACTTCATATAGTCAAAGCCATGGTTTTTCCAGTGGACATGTATGGATGTGAGAGTTGGACCATAAAGAAGGCTGAGCACTGAAAAATTGATGCTTTCAAAGTGTAGTGCTGGAGAAGACTCTTGAGAGTCCCTTGGAGAGCAAGGGGATCAAATCAGTCAATCCTAAAGGAAATCAGTCCTGAATATTCATTGGAAGGACTGATGCTGAAGTTTCAATACTCTGGTATTGAAGACCCTGATGCTGGAAAAGATTGAGGGCAAGAGGAGAAGGGGGCATCAGAGTGTGAGGTGGTTGAATGGCATCACCAACTCAATGGACATGGGTTTGAGAAAACTCCAGGAGATAGTGCAGGACAGGGAAACCTGGATTGCTGCAGTCAAGGAGTTCCAGAGAGTCAGACACAACTCGGTGACTGAACAATAACAATGCAATACAATTGTATAAAATAAGACAGGGACTCTTTGTTTTGATAGAGATATAAAGACAAAAATATATGTTTCATCAGAGACTCATAGATATGAACAGATAAGATATCAATTGAAAACTACCCTTATGGAGAAGTGTGCAGGTACTTTAGGAGCTGGCAGGGCAACCAGTTCTCTGCATGTGTCTCCTGCACTCATATACAAATTAGGCTTCTTACCATCCTCTGATAGGGCAACTGGAGAGAAAAAATGACAACACACACATTGTATCTACCCCAAACAAAGTTTGTTATGTTCAGCGTTCTATGTTTTTCTATTAAAACTCACTCCCATCCATCCCTAATAAAATAATTCATTACTTTAGCTTAACCTTTGCTTAAATACAAATTTCCTTTCTGATAATTCTAATAACTGCCTTTTGTCTTCTCTTTTACATGAACATCCTTGACCTTAATTAAGTGACCTTAATGTAAAGGGATGGAGAAGGCAACGGCAACCTACTCCAGTACTCTTACCTGGAAAATCCCATGGATGGAGGAGTCTGGTGGGCTGCAGTCCATGGGGTCGCGAAGAGTCGGACAGGACTGAGCGACTTCACTTTCAATTTTCACTTTCATGCATTGGAGAAGGAAATGGCAACCCACTCCAGTATTCTTGCCTGGAAATCCCAGGGACAGGGGAGCGTGATGGGCGGCCATCTATGGGGTTGCACAGAGTTGGATACGACTGAAGAGACTTAGTAGCAGCAGCAGCAATGTAAAAGGAATCCATTTCTTCACTAGCAGATCAATATATACCCAACCATATCAGACTGACTATACTACCAATGTATGGCTATACTACCATGTATGGATGTGAGAGTTGGAGTATAAAGAAAGTTAGAATATAAAGAAAGCTGATTGCCGAAGAATTGATGCCTTTGAACTCTGGTATTGGAGAAGACTCTAGAGAGTCTGTTGGACTGCAAAGAGATCCAACCAGTCAATCGTAAAGGAAATCAGCCCTGAATATTCATTGGAAGGACTGATGCTGAAGCTGAAATTCCAATACTTTGGCCACCTGAAGCAAAGAACAGACTCATTGGAAAAGACCACAAAGCTGGGAAAGATTGAGGGAGGGACGATGGAGGGTGAGATGGTTGGATGGCATTACTGATGGGAAGGACATGAATTTGAGTTGGCTCCGGGAGTTGGTGATGGACAGGAAAACCTGGTGTGCTGTGGTCCATGGGGTCACAGAGAGTCGGACATGACTGAGCAACTGAACTGAACTGATACTACTAAAGTTTTTCACATTTGGAAACATGTAGATTCCAAGTTAAAATGAAAACCAGTGCTGGCCCTTCCCTGGTGGTCCAGCGGCTAAGACTCCATACTCCCAGTGCAGGGTGTCAGGGTTCAATCCCCCTCAGGGAACTAGATCCCACAGGCCACAGCAAAGTGCTCACATGCCAGGACTAGTAGTTCATGGATGCTGACTAAGTGTTTGCATGCCTCAACTAAGTATCCCACACATCTCCAACTAAGAACCAGAACATAAAAATAAATAAATAAAATTTAAAAATAAATACTTAAAAATAATAGTGCTGTCTAATATAGCATGCTTCAAATTAAACTACTGAAATTAATCAAGATTCTCGTATCATATCAGACTGAGTGAAGAATTTCCTTTGCTTTTTCGTATTTGGTGTCACCAATGTTATGTTTTGAGAGTCATCATCAGTATCTGGGTTATTATTGGAGAGTTCAGAGACCTAGCCCCATCATTTCTCGAAGAAATATTGCACTTCACATTCAACAACAGTTTCTCAATCAAGTTTTAGGCATCATGCCAAATGTAAAAACTATCTGTATAGGATTTCCCATCCCAAAATTCACATTTTAGTTTTACACCATGGAAATCATAAGTTAGCAGAATCATTCATTTTCATTTACAAATTTCAAACACTGGAAGATGTAATTCTCTAGCTCTACAGTGAACTGAAAGCAATTTTTATTAACTGGGAATACTTCATCTGCTTCAGAAATTCTGAAGTCTGCTGAGTGTTAATATATATGTAAAGAAACAAGAATTCCAGTACTCAGAACTCTTTACTCACCGTAAGACTGAAGAATTGTTCTCATCCATTCTGGTAAGAAAATCCATCCAATCAAGTCAGGAGTCCTATACTGTCTGGATGGGTCAGCACCTGTAACTTTCAAAGTTTCTCAGGGTTCAGACAACTCAGAACATCTCTGAACAGGGAAAAAAAAATATTGCTTTTGAGATGCCTGGCTATCAGGATCCTTGAAGTCTCTCCTTTGATTAGGTTACTACCACACAATTGCACTCATCTCACATGCTAGTAAAGTAATGCTCAAAATTCTCCAAGCCAGGCTTCAGCAATACGTGAACTGTGAACTCCCTGATGTTCAAGCTGGTTTTAGAAAAGGCAGAGGAACCAGACATCAAATTGCCAACATCTGCTGGATCATGGAAAAAGCAAGAGAGTTCCACATAAACATCTATTTCTGCTTTGTTGACTATGCCAAAACCTTGGACTGTGCGGATCACGATAAACTGTGGAAAATTCTGAAAGAGATGGGCATACCAGACCATCTAACCTGCCTCTTGAGAAATCTGTATGCAGGTCAGGAAGCAACAGTTAGAACTGGACATGGAACAACAGACTGGTTCCAAATAGGAAAAGGAGTACGTCAAGGCTGTATAGTGTCACCCTGCTTATTTAACTTATATGCAGAGTACATCATGAGACATGCTGGACTGGAAGAAACACAAGCTGGAATCAAGATTGCCAGGAGAAATATCAATAACCTCGGATATGCAGGTGACACCACCATTATGGCAGAAAGTGAAGAGGAGCTAAAAAGCCTGTCAGACTTTATTTTTTGGGCTCCAAAATCACTGCAGATGGAGATTGCAGCCATGAAATTAAAAGACGCTTATTCCTTCGAAGAAAAGTTATGACCAACCTAGATAGCATATTCAAAAGCAGAGACATTACTTTGCTGACTAAGGTCCGTCTAGTCAAGGCTGTGGTTTTTCCTGTGGTTATGTATGGATGTGAGAGTTGGACTGTGAAGAAGGCTGAGCCCCGAAGAATTGATGCTTTTGAACTGTGGTGTTGGAGAAGACTCTTCAGAGTCCCTTGGACTGCAAGGAGATCCAACCAGTCCACTCTGAAGGAGATCAGCCCTGGGATTTCTTTGGAAGGAATGATGCTAAAGCTGAAACTCCAGTACTTTGGCCACCTCATGAGAAGAGTTGACTGATTGGAAAAGTCTCTGATGCTGGGAGGGATTGGGGGCAGGAGGAGAAGGGGACGACCAAGGATGAGATGGCTGGATGGCATCACTGACTCGATGGACGTGAGTCTGAGTGAACTCCAGGGGATGGTGATGAACAGGGAGGCCTGGCATGCTGTGATTCATGGGGTCGCAAAGAGTTGGACACGACTGAGTGACTGAACTGAACTGAACTGAACAGTTCCCTCAGATAAACCCAATCAACACTAATTAGATTCAAGCCCTTTCTCATCTCCATTAACATCCACTGCCAAAGTCCTCCAGGGCTGGTTTCTTCTCACCACTGATTTTTATAATAAATATCCATTCTGTTCTCATGTTGAGTGTCTCACATTCTACTCCAATTGCCTCCGTATTTTATTATGCTTTAATAAGGTAGTTTAATATGCATTTTTCCATGTTGTGATAGTTTCTGTCACATGATCTAGGATCTACTAACAGGTCATGTTTAGAATAGACTTTTTTTTTTTAATTTTTATTCTAACTTTATTTTACTTTACAATACTGCATTGGTCCTGCCACACATCAACATGAATCCATCTCGGGTGCACATGTGCTCCCAAACATAAGCCCCCTCCCACCTCCCACTCCACAACATCTCTCTGGGTCAACCCTGTGCACCAGCCCCAAGCATCGTGCATCCTGCATCGTACACAGACTGGCAATTAGTCTCTTACATGACAGTACCCATGTTTCAATGCCATCCTCCCATCTCATCCCACCCTCTCCCTCGCCCCCAGAGTCCAAAAGTCCGCTCTACAGATCTGAATCTCTTTTGTTGTCTCGCATACAGGGTCATCATCTCCATCTTTCTAAATTCCATATATTTGCATTAGTATACTGTATTGGTGTTTCTCTTTCTGGCTTACTTCACTCTGTATAATCGGCTCCAGTTCCATCCATCTCCTTAGAACTGATTCAAATGTGTTCTTTTTAATGGCTGAGTAATACTCCATTGTGTATATGTACCACTGCTTTCTTATCCATTCATCTGCTGATGGACATCTAGGTTTTTTCCATGTCCTGGCTATTATAAACAGTGCTGCAATGAACATTGGGGTACACGTGTCTCTTTCTATTCTGGTTTCCTTGGTGTGTATGCCCAGCAGTGGGATTGCTGGGTCATAAGGCAGTTCTATTTGCAATTTTTTAAGGAATCTCCACATTGTTCTCCATAGAGAGAACAGTCCTAGTTTGCATTCTCACCGACAATGTAAAAGTGTTCCCTTTTCTCCACACCCTCTCCAGCATTTATTGCTTGCAGACTTTTGGATTGCAGCCATTCTGACTGGTGTGAAGTGGTACCTCATTGTGGTTTTGATTTGCATTTCTCTGATAATGAGCGATGTTGAGCATTTTTTCATGTGTTTGTTAGCCATCCGTATGTCTTCTTTGGAGAAATGGCTGTTTAGTTCTTTGGCCCATTTTTTGATTGGGTCGTTTATTTTTCTGGAATTGAGCTGCATAAGTTGCTTGTATATTTTTGAGATTAGTTGTTTGTCAGTTGCTTCATTTGCTATTATTTTCTCCCAATCAGAAGGCTGTCTTTTCACCTTGCTTATATTTTCCTTTGTTGTGCAGAAGCTTTTAATTTTAATTAGATCCCATTTGTTTATTTTTGCTTTAATTTCCAGAATTCTGGGGGGGTGGATCATAGAGGATCCTGCTGTGATTTATGTCAGAGAGTGTTTTGCCTATGTTCTCCTCCTGGAGTTTTATAGTTTCTGGTCTTACATTTAGCTCTTTAATCCATTTTGAGTTTATCTTTGTGTGTGGTGTTAGAAAGTGATCTAGTTTCAGTCTTTTACAAGTGTTTGACCAGTTTTCCCAGCACCACTTGTTAAAGAGATTGTCTTTACTCCATTGTATATTCTTGCCTCCTTTGTCAAAGATAAGGTGTCCATAGGTGTGTGGATTTATCTCTGGGCTTTCTATTTTGTTCCATTGATCGATATTTCTGTCTTTGTGCCAGTACCATACTGTCTTGATGACTGTGGCTTTGTAGTAGAGCCTGAAGTCAGGCAAGTTGATTCCTCCAGTTCCATTCTTCTTTCTCAAGATTGCTTTGGCTATTCTAGGTTTTTTGTATTTCCATGTAAATCTTGAAGTTATTTGTTCTAGTTCTGTGAAAAATACCACTGGTAGCTTGATAGGGATTGCATTGAATTTGTAGATTGCTTTGGGTAGTATACTCATTTTCACTATATTGATTCTTCTGATCCATGAACATGGTATATTTCTCCATCTATTAGTGTCTTCTTTAATTTCTTTCATCAGTGTTTTACAGTTTTCTATATATAGGTCTTTATTTTCTTTAGGTAGATATATTCCTAGGTATTTTATTCTTTTCATTGCAATGGTCAGTGGAATTGATTCCTCAATTTCTTTTTCTACTTTCTCATTATTAGTGTATAGGAATGCAAGGGATTTCTGTGTGTTGATTTTATATCCTGCAACTTTACCATATTCATTGATTAGTTCTAGTAATTTTCTGGTGGAGTCTTTAGTGTTTTCTATGTAGAGGATTATGTCATCTGCAAACAGTGAGAGTTTTACTTCTTCTTTTCCAATTTGGATTCCCGTTATTTCTTTTTCTGCTCTGATTGCTGTGGCCAGAACTTCCAGAACTATGTTGAATAGTAGCGGTGAGAGTGGGCACCCTTGTCTTGTTCCTGACTTTAGGGGAAATGCTTTCCATTTTTCACCATTGAGGATAATGTTTGCTGTGGATTTGTCAGATATAGCTTTTATTATGTTGAGGTAGGTTCCTTCTAATCCTGCTTGCTGGAGAGTTTTTATCATAAATGGATGTTGAATTTTGTCAAAGGCTGTCTCTGCATCTATTGAGATAATCATATGGCTTTTATTTTTCATTTGTTAATGTGGTGAATTACATTGATTGATTTGCGGATATTGAAGAATCCTTGCATCCCTGGGATAAAGCCCACTTGGTCATGGTGTATGATCTTTTTAATGTGTTGTTGGATTCTGAATGCTAGAATTTTGTTGAGGATTTTTGCATCTATGTTCATCAGTGATATTGGCCTGTAGTTTTCTTTTTTTGTGTGGCATCTTTGTCGGGTTTGGGCATTAGAGTGATGGTGGCCTCATAGAATGAGTTTGGAAGTTGACCTTCCTCTGCAATTTTCTGGAAGAGTTTGAGTGGGATAGGTGTTAGCTCTTCTCTAAATTTTTGGTAGAATCCAGCTGTGAAGCCGTCTGGACCTGGGCTTTTGTTTGCTGGGAGATTTCTGATTATGGTTTCAGTTTCTGTGCTTGTGATGGGTCTGTTAAGGTTTTCTATTTCTTCCTAGTTCAGTTTTGGAAAGTTGTACTTTTCTAGGAATTTGTCCATTTCTTCCACGTTGTCCATTTTATTGGCATATAATTGCTGATAGTAGTCTCTTATGATCCTTTGTATTTCTGTGTTGTCTGTTGTGATCTCTCCATCTTCATTTCTAATTTTATTGATTTGATTTTTCTCTCTTTGTTTCTTGATAAGTCTGGCTAATGGTTTGTCAATTTTATTCATCCTTTCAAAGAACCAGCTTTTGGCTTTGTTGATTTTTGCTATGGTCTCTTTTGTTTCTTTAGCATTTATTTCTGCCCTAATTTTTAAGATTTCTTTCCTTCTACTTACTCTGGGCTTCTCCATTTCTTCCTTTTCTAGTTGCTTTAGGTGTAGGGTTAGGTTATTTATTTGACTTTTTTCTTGTTTCTTGAGGTATGCCTGTATTGCTATCAACTTTCCTCTTAGCACTGCTTTTATAGTGTCCCACAGGTTTTGGGTTGTTATGTTTTCATTTTCATTAGTTTCTATGCATAATTTGATTTCTTTTTTGATTTCTTCTGTGATTTGTTGGTTATTCAGAAGTGTGTTGTTCAGCCTCCATATGTTGGAATTTTTAATAGTTTTTCTCCTGTAATTGAGATCTAATCTTAATGCATTATGGTCAGAAAAGATGCTTGGAATGATTTCGATTTTTTTGAATTTATCGAGGTTGGCTTTATGGCCCAGGATGTGATCTATCCTGGAGAAGGTTCCGTGAGCACTTGAGAAAAAGGTGAAATTCATTGTTTTGTGGTGAAATGTCCTATAGGTATCAATTAGGTCTAACTGGTCTATTGTATCTTTTAAAGTTTGCATTTCTTTGTTAATTTTCTGTTTAGTTGATCTGTCTATCTATGTGAGTGAGGTATTAAAGTCTCCCATTATTATTGTGTTATTGTTAATTTCCCCTTTTGTACTAGTTAGCATTTGTCTTACATATTGCGATGCTCCTATGTTGGGTGCATATATATCTATAACTGTTATGTTTTCTTCTTGGATTGATCCTTTGATCATTATGTAGTGGCCTTCTTTGTCTCTTTTTACAGCCTTTGTTTTAAAGTCTATTTTATCAGATATGAGTATTGCTACTGCTGCTTTCTTTTGGTCTCTTTGCATTGAATATCATTTTCCAGCTCTTTACTTTCAGTCTGTATGTGTCCCTTGTTTTGAGGTGGGTCTCTTGTAAGCAGCATAGAGGGGTCTTGTTTTTGTATCCATTCAGCCAGTCTTTGCCTTTTAGTTGGGGCATTCAACCCATTTACATTTAAGGTAATTATTGATAAGTATGATTCCGTTCCCATTTACTTTATTGTTTTGGGTTTGGATTTATACACCCTGTTTGTGTTTCCTGTCTAGAGAATATCCTTTAGCATTTGTTGGAGAGCTGGTTTGGTGGTGCTGAATTCTCCCAGCTTTTGCTTGCCTGTAAAGCTTTTGATTTCTCCATTGTATTTGAATGAGATCCTTGCTGGGTACAGTAACTTGGGCTGTAGGTTATTTTCTTTCATCACTTTAAGTATGTCTTGCCATTCCCCCCCTGGCCTGAAGAGTTTCTATTGAAAGATCAGCAGTTAACCTTATGGGAATCCCCTTGTGTGTTATTTGTTGTTTTTCCCTTGCTGCTTTTAATATTTGTTCTTTGTGTTTGATCTTTGTTAATTTGATTAATATGTGTCTTGGGGTGTTTTGCCTTGGGTTTATCCTATTTGGAACTCTCTGGGTTTCTTGGACTTGGGTAATTATTTCCTTCCCCATTTTAGGGAAGTTTTCAACTATTATCTCCTCAAGGATTTTCTCATGGTCTTTCTTTTTGCCTTCTTCTTCTGGGACTCCTATAATTCGCATGTTGGAGCGTTTCATATTGTCCTNTTAATTTGGTAAATCTTTAAGAAAGATAATATCCAGTTTTAATGACAGTAAAAATGTGTACCCTCACATACTTTGGTATGTTTTTGTGAGTTTAACAAAGGAAGTTTTCATTATGTGCATTAAAATTCTTAAAAAATATATGTTTGCCTCTGACCCAATAATCATAGCCCTAGAAAAAAATTCTAAGGAATTCATTGGACCAAACTTGTCAAATCTGAAATCTTGCTTTAACAGTTTCCTCCCTACTGCATATAACTACCTACAAAACAAAGTAAGGAAAAAAAAACAAAAACAAAAACACGAGGTTTTTACTTCTCCCAGCAAAATAGGAGACCTCAGATTTGAGGGCAATAACTTTTCATTGTGTTGGATGAGGTAATGAGATCAATGTCCGCCTTACCCCCTCCCAAATCATGTCCAAATCCCAACAGCCAGTACCTCTAAAAATGACCTATTTTAGAAATAAAGTCTTTGCTGATGTCAGGATGAGACCAGGGTAGAGAGTGGATCTGAAATCTGCTGACTGGTGTCTTGATAAGAGAAAAAACAGGGATGTTTTAGATGCAGCAAGAAAGGTCATATGAAGAGGCAGAATTTAAGTTAGTTTGTCATAATTTAAGAATTCCAGGAGCCACCAGACACTGAAAGGGACAGACAAATCCCTTTAGAGCCTTTGGAAGGAGTATCCAGAACTGTCAGAGAATACACTGGTTTTAAGCCACCCCATGTGGGTTCATGTGCTGTGGGAGCCCCAGGAATCTGATAAACATGGTGACCGCCATGGACAGTGGCTAGCCCTTCATTTTTGCTGCCCTCTCTTATGTGCCTTCAAGTACAGCACTTAGCACCCAAACATGAGGCAGCAGGGCCTCTAACAGTAATATGAAACGAGTGTGTGTGTGTTAGTCGCTCATTTGTGTCCGACTCTTTGCAGCCCCATGGATTGTAGCCCATTAGCGTCCTCTGTCCATGGGATTCTCCAGGCAAGAATACTGTAGTGGGTTGCCATTTCCTTCTGCAGGGGATCTTCTTGACCCAGGGATCGAACCCAGGCCTCCTGCATTGAAGGCAGATGCTTTATCCTCTGAGCTACTAGGGAAGCCCAACTGCCAATTTAATCATTTAGTTCTACCCTAACTTCTTTCATGCACTGATACCTGTACTATGAAGTTTTTAACCTAGTACAGAAAATATTGGCCTTCCCAGGTGGTGCTAGCAGCACTAAAGAGCCCACCTGCCAAAGCAGGTGATGTCAGGGGCTCAGGTTCCATTCCTGGGTCAGGAAGGTCCCCTGCAGGAGGGCACGGAAACCCACTCCAGTGTTCTTGCGTGGAGAATCCCATGAGAGAGGAGCCTGGCAGGCTAGGGTCCTGAGGTCCCAAAGAGTCAGAGGAATGAAGCAAATCAGCATGCAGGCATGCACACAGACAGAATATTAATCAATATATCTAAAATGATAAGATCTTGACTCTAGTCCAAGGATGTACATGTTACTCTTTTTGAGTAACATACAGATACTACAGCACTGAATTCTATCTCTTCTCCCTTCTCACCTGACTTGATGGAAATTATGGGTACTACTTATACAATACTTTTCCCTGTGTTTTATCATTTCATGCTAAGGGGAAATAAACTGCCTATCCCTTCTTAAATACAGAAGTTTTGGTGTAAATTTATATTTCCATCATTTCATCAGCATAATTCAATTGCATATACTATAAATGGATTACAGTAACCACAAAGGAGAATCATTCATCTTTAACTTTTCTCTTGTAGACAGAAATATTTAAAAGGCATCGTTTTTTTGAGATGCACATCACAAAATATTATTGATTCAATCAAATATTATGGGCAGTAGTTAAACCATTTCTTATTTTCTTCCACACACATACCTCAGAGTCATACACATACACACCCATGTATACCAATAAAATATTGTAGAGAAAATCTTTCATTCAGTCTCATCCAAATACTTCTGCTTTCCTGGGTGCTAATACTAAGAAAGCGAGATTTTTCAAAACAAAGAAAAGTCATTAGTTGGGTGTTATGTTCACTGATGGGATAATTTTTCTGGTGTGTCTCTCTTACTCTTCCTAGCTAATGATTTCTTTCTGTCAGTACCTTTAATTCTTGGGAGAAAATGTTGGCTGTATATCAGTCTGTTACAAATTAAAGACCCATTATTAGTATTCTTAATATTTAATTTGTAAGGGCCGGCCTAGTGCACTGGACACAGGAGACACTGGACGTCAGAACTGCTGCTTCTCAGGAGAGCTCCCCAGGCTCTGCTGTTCCTTTGCTGTCTGCTTCACTTTATGCCACAGCAGTTCCCACAGGACAGGACCCAGTGCAGACATGCGATTGTTCCTTCAGTTACCCAGATACTAAAGGGAGTCACTGCTCTTTAAAAAATAGAAATAATTGCCTCAGAATGCTCTGGGCAGATGATGTTCCAAGTCCAGTGATCTCCCTGCCATATCTGCTAAATCTGTGGGATTCATCTTTTCTTAGACAAGAAAAATCTCCCAACTTCACAGAATCAATTCAGGTTCTGGAACATATTCTAGACCTAAGTTAGCTGCAACTATTTTGTGCTTACCTAAATTCAGATAAAAAAGAAATCTTTCTTTAATTTCAGTTATTTAAAAGAACAAAGATGTCTAAGCACATAAAATTGAAAGTATTGGCTATTACAATTTTCATCTTGTCCCTTTACAGCTTTTCCAGAGTCTTGGTTCTCACTCCGAGATGGTCCTTGGCTCTCTCCCAAAGTCCCCTCTGCTCTATCCACAAACACAGATTCCCATTCTTTTGAGGCCTAAAAACATCTAGGAATATATAAGGTAATGAAGTAATAATGATTAAATTACTTAATATTAGAAATCAATAAGAGAAAAAAATTAACGTTTATGTCCATAATTACCATTAAAGTTTCATTTTCAACTGAACATAGCACAAATTCATCGTACCTGGATTGGAACTCACCTCAGTACTGTTACAGAAATCTCTCTCTTGTTCAGTAAGTAACTCTGTTAAATTCAGTTCAGGGTTTAGGTGTTCATCTCCTGGTGGGAAAAACTTTCAAAAGTTTCCACAGTCCAGTCAATTCCAAACTCAACAGCTCTGGGCTCTGGAGAAGAAAAAGCTTGGCTCCTTGCTGCATGCTTTATATGATCTCCAGAGGCCATGCCCAACTCCTCCAAGTGAAAGGGTTATCAACCCTGCAAAAAGGTATAGGTGCACATGATTCAATATTTCAAGAGTTGTAAATGCAGCCAGAGGACAACAATTGAACTCAAACCTTTTGAAACCTACTTAATCCAATTGTCATAATCCAGTCTAAGGTAAAAAGTCAGAGGTTGACTGCACATTCCTAATTTTTGAATTTGCTGTTTGGAAAATAACTCCCCAATTATGAACTCATATCTCCATTTACAAAACTGTATTATAGTCCTGATTACTGTGACACATGACCAGTCAATGTTTTTGGTAACCTGTCTGAATTTGCCTGCATAACTTTCTTGATAATCTGTCAGAAAGTGTTCTTCACATTCCATTCTTCAACCTGGAGCAATCAAGCTCCCCAGTAATACCACTTACTACTCTTGCTTTCTGCTGTTTCATGGATGTTCTCAAACTCTTGAGAACTAAAATTCTCTTAAATTTCATGCCTTTCATTCAGTATTCCATGAAATTCTTCCCTCTGAGGACTTAATATTTGCTTTTTTTGTTGTTCTGTTTTGGTTTCAATTACACACTATTGCTTTCTCTCTGTCTATAACTGCACACACTGCACACACAATAGCTGTTGGTGGTTATTCTCTTAGACTCTGGCCTTTTAGTCATTCCCTGTATGTCATCTCATACTTTATCATCATGTATATATATACATATTGAACAATAGGATGATAAAGTATGAGATGACATACAGGGAATGACTAAAAGGCCAGAGTCTAAGTATATTTGAGGAGAAGGCAATGGCACCCCACTCCAGTACTCTTGCTTGGGAAATCCCATGGATGGAGGAGAATGGTGGGCTGCAGTCCATGGCGTTCCTATGAGTTGAACATGACTGAGTGACTTCACTTTCACTTTTCACTTTCATGCATTGGAGAAGGAAATGGCAACCCACTCCAGTATTCTTGCCTGGAGAATCCCAGGGACAGGGGTACCTGATGGGCTGCCTATGGGATCTACGGGATCGCACAGAGTCAGACACGACTGAAGCAACTTAGCAGCAGCAGCAGCATGCATATTTAAAATATTGATATTAAGTTGTGAAGCTAATGATTATGGCATAGTCATACACTACAGGGTAGACTAAAAGAATCAAAGACAATCTGTTAAACAAATGTGATATTGTCTGTGAAGTTTGGGCAATTATCTCTTAAGAGTTTCTTTATTTAGACTGTGTTTACATTCTATTCCTCAAGGCATTTTCCAATTTATCAAAGAGAGCCATGATGGTCTACTCAGGGAAAGATACTAGACAGGAAAATTTATTTAGCCATTTTAAAATATTTTTGAAGTATCATTGATTTACAATGTTGTGTTAGATTCAGTAATACAACATAGTGATATATATATAGTATANATCACTATGTATTTCATATATAGTAATGTGTATATGTCAATCCCAATCTCCTAATTAATCCTTCCCCCCTTCCTAGCTCTTAAGATATTTTTTAGCATATCTTTTCCTATATCTGTAACTCTATTTTGTAAATAATTTTATTTGTACCATTTTCTTAGATTCCAATACCGTGATACTGGCCTTTCTTTTTCTGACTTCACTCAGTATGCCAGTCTCCAAGTCTATGCCTGTTGCTGCAAGTGGCATTTTGGTTCTTTTTAATGGTGAACTAGTATTCCATTGCATATATACCTTTTTTATCCATTCGTCTGTCCATGGACATTTAGGTTCCTTCCAGGTCTTGACAATTGTAAACAGCTTGTCAGCTTCATGTATCTTTTGAGCCACACTTTTCTCTGGATATATGCCCAGGAATGGGGTTGCTGGATCATATGGTAGCTCTACTTTAGTTTCTTAAGGAATTTTAAGTGTTTTTCACGGTGGCCTTACCAATGTACATCCCCCTCAGCAGTGTAGGCAGAGTCCCTTTCCTCCATATCCTCTCCAGAATTTACTGCTTGTTGTAACTTTGATGACCACCATTCTGATTGGTATGAGCTTATATCTCATTGTAGTTGTGATTTGTTTTACTCCTGTAATAACTTGGTGTTGAAAGACTTTTCATGTGCTGCTTGGCCGTTTGTATGTCTTTTTTGAAGAAATGTCTATTTAAGTCATCTGCCTATGTTTTAATTATTGTTTTAATATTGAACCACTTGAGCTCTTTGTAAATTTTTGGAGACAAATCCCTGTTGGTTCGATCATTTTCAAATATTTTCTTCCATTCTGTGGGTTTTCTATTTGTTTTGTTTACAGTTTCCCTTTCTGTGGAAAATCTTTTGAGTTTAATTAGGTTCCATGTGTTTATTTTCTTTAAATTTCCTTTATTCTAAGAGAAGGGCACTCCACTCCAGGACTACTGCCTGGAAAATCCCATGGACAGAGGAGCCTCGTAGGCTACAGTCCATGGGGTCGCAAAGAGTTGGACACAACTGAGCGACTTCACTTTTACTTTCTTTCTGTGCGATTTATGGCAAAGAGAGTTCTGCCTGTTTTCATCTAAGAGTTTTATAATATCTTACTTTTATGTCTTTAATACCTTACTTTTAGGTCTTTAATCCATTTCAGTTTATTCATGTGTATCGAACCAGTCAATCCAAAGGGAATAAACCCTGAATATTCATTCAAGGATTGATGCTGAAGATAAAGGTCCAATACTTTGGTCACCTGATGTAAAGAGCCAAC
Organism: Redunca redunca; assembly: GCA_006410935.1. Lineage (NCBI taxonomy): Eukaryota > Metazoa > Chordata > Mammalia > Artiodactyla > Bovidae > Redunca > Redunca redunca. The sequence goes on from SJYQ01002505.1 coordinate 163,490, forward strand.
TCATTTGAAAACATTTTGATGCTGGGAAAGGTTGAAGGCTAAAGGACAAGACAGCAGCAGAAAACAATGGTTAGATAGCATCACCAACTCAATGGACATGAATTTGAGCAAACTCTGGGAGATAGCAAACTCTGAAGGAGAGCGGAGTCTGCCGTGCTACAGTTTATGGGATCGAAGAGCTATGGACACCATTTAGTGCCTGAAGAACAACAATGATGTTAAAGAATGTTCTATTTCAGGTTTTCACATGAAGCTGTCCTGTTCTCCCAGAACCGTTTTTTGAACAGACTGTCTTTCCTCCTTTGTAAATAAAGGAAGGTACTTTTTAAATAGTGGTTTAGGCTAATAAATATTTCTTTATGTGTGTGTGTGTAAGCTAACTGGTTTACTAACATTTTGAGACCAATATGTCTAATTGAGAACAAGGATCAGCTGGAAAAAAAAAATGAACTTCACACACTGAAGAATATAAAGTTAAAGATTAAAAGACCCTGATGTCAGTCAAGTTTACATAAGATGATATGATACCAAGATTTAAGATACCAAGATTTCAGTAATTATCATTGTTAGCATTCCATATTATTATTTACTGCAATTAAAAATGTCTACTAAAATGCCTCATTTATTGAGAANTCATTGTTAGCATTCCATATTATTATTTATTGCAATTAAAAATGTCTACTAAAATGCCTCATTTATTGAGAAACAGTGCATATTCAGGTTATTTTCTGGGTAGGCAATCATTTGTAGTACACCAAAACTAAGAGAATATTTATGTTTTTATATTTTTTATACTAAATAGCATGTGACCTTGCCATAGATTTGTGGTGTATCAGACTGGCTAGGTAAATTGCAGGGATTTCAGAACACACTAACCACTTCCAGACACACACATCTCTTAGAGCTATTCAAGCAAATATTAGACAAGGTGCTGTGAAGGGATTTTGTAGGTGTAAGTTCAACTAGGGTTGACTTATACAGGTACATCTGATGTAATCAATAGAAGGCCTTTAAAGGAAGGTTGGAGACTCCTTGAATAAAATTCCAAACGGGAAGTGAATCTACATGACTCCCATTGCCGCAGCAGCCTGTGGATAACACCTTTGTCCTGAACAAGTTAGCTTCCAGCTTGCTTTCAGTCTCACTCCTTGAGTAATTGCTCACTGTTCTTAGACTTGCTCAGCCAGTTTCCACAATCATCACATGAAGCTGTTCTTTATAAATGTGAATTCTCTCCCTTGTTTTCTGTTTTTCCTTCTCTAGTGGACCACTGACTGATAGAAATCTGATAGATTGATCATCACTATTTGGGTAAATGTGACCATAAAAAATATAGTCCAGTGACTAACAATCCTTCTCTCACAAATATCAGGATAATCATTCCCCAAATTTCCTTCTCCGGTATGAGTTTTCTTATGAAAACACAAATATTTGGTATACCATAAAAAATAGGTGTTTATATATTGGAATATTTATATATGTATTAAAATATATATGTTCATTATATATATAAGGAATTTGTATATGAATGAAACTCAATGGAATCTGAAACTATGCTGGAACTTCTCCATCTTCCAACAATCCCATTGTGTCATCCAGCTTCCTGCATGTCCCATTCCCAACATCAGCCTGAGCAGGATGTCCAGGAAGTGACAGCACCTTAATGGAAAAATTTAAGAGATTTTTCTCTTGAGTCCCAGATTTTATTTCACTTAGTATCTTCCCATTTTGACTTCCCTGATGGCTCAGCTGGTAAAGAATCCGCCTGCAATGTGGGAGACATGGAGACCTGAGTTCAACATCTGGGATGGGAAGATCCCCTGGAGAAGGGAATGGCTGCCCACTCCAGTATTCTGACCTGGAGAATCCCATGGACTATGTTATATAGTCCATGGGGTCGAAAAGTCAGACACGACTGAGCGAACTTCACTTTCATCTTCCTATTTTAGCACAAACTCTGCAGAGTTAGAGTGTTGCAAGTGAATGGGATATATTGGGGTTCAATGATTATTGCCTTGGAAGAGTTTAGGAAATTTTAGAACGTTTCTTAAAAAAAAAAGAGTTTATAGTTTGGTGTGAAGTGTAATAAGAAAGAAAAATGTAAATGACATAGAGTCAGGAGACCAGGAGAGGGCGCTGTCAAGTCCTGGTAAGAGAGTGGAACCCAACTAGAAGAAAGCCTAGTTTCCTGACAAGCCAATGAAAACACAGAGTCTTTCCTTACCATGGCCTTTCCACTTCTTTTTCCTCTCTAAAGGAGAGCTTTTCTTAAACAATAGTAAAATATTATTTTTTGCTGTAGCTAATGAGGACGACCTCATGTATGGAGTTGCCAGGAAACCAGTCAGATTCCTGATTAATCCCTTATCATTTGTGTCCAGTATAAAAGAAAGGCCTGGCAGGGACATTGAGGGACTCATCTGAGTAGAAGGAATTCTTGGTGGCATCCAAGAAATCAACACCTCTCCTTCAACATCCAGGAATACACCAACCCTGCCTGCTCACAAGTTTTGTATAGAATGAAAAACACATTGAATGGGGGCGGGGGAGGAGTCTGTCAAAAGACTGTGGGAAATGTTCTTTCTCACAAGTAAGAAATGTGTCTGTATTCAGTGTTCCATCTTTCTTACCTCTGAGTCCTTATCCAAGGCTGGAGCTCGGTCTCAGAAACCCGCTGCATCCTGCTCCCGCTGATGTTGTAGAGGTGAAGGTCTGGACTCCTCCTGGAGCTACTAGGTAGAGCACTGAGAATTCAGAAATGCATCCAGATGGTCATGTCTACACCAGTAACTTCTCACATTGTCAGATAGCCTGTGAGTGTAGTTGGTTACTTTATTTTAGGAACTTTACACAGTTGAAACTGAGTAAGTGTCCAATAAAAAACAATTTTAAATGTCAAATTGTCTTTGACATAAGAGCTTCTTCCTAGAATCTACCTGGATAAGAAAAGCAGGCTTAGACTCATAGACAGTTCTGGCTGGAAAATGTCAGACCCAAGCCCTACAAGCAAAACTGCAGTAGAAGCTACATCTAACCCCAGAGACCAAACTTGCTAACATTTAGAGATTATAAAGGACTGTTTGTTTGTCTTTTATTTGATTTGATTACACACTATTGCCTTTGCTCTATTACTGCACACACAATAGTGGATGGTGGTTATTCCCCAAGACTCTGTTCCTTTTAGTCATTTCCTGCATATCGTGCATATTTTTCTTTATTGGCATATACAATCTCATTGTCTCTTTAAAAAAAATTAACATTGAACAATTAATTCTAAATGCACAGAGTTTTGAAGTCATTAAAACACTTCTTCTTTTTCATTTTTTAAATAAAGCTAATTTTTTTTTAAAACAGTTTAATTTTACAGCAAAACTGAGCGAAGTAAGGGGACTTTGATACTCCTCCTTCTTCACACATGCATAGCGGCCCCAACAAACAAAATCCTGAAGCAAAATGGAAATTTTGCGGCCTTTGCAGACTGGCTTTGCTTACTTCAGTTCAGTTCAGTGGCTCATGTGTCCGACTCTTTGAAACCCCATGAATCCCAGCACACCAGGCCTCCCTGTCCATCTCCAACTCCCGGAGTTCACTCAGACTGACGTCCATCAAGTCAGTGATGCCATCCAGCCATCTCATCCTCTGTTGTCCCCTTCTCCTCCTGCCTCCAATCCCTCCCAGCATCAGAGTCTTTTCCAATGAGTAACTCTTCGCGTGAGGTGGCCAAAGTACTGGCGTTTCAGCTTCAGCATCATTCCTTCCAAAGAAGACCCAGGACTGATCTCCTTTAGAATGGACTGGTTGGATTTGCTTACTTACTTATAAACAATTGGGCTTCCTTCCTGTCTTCCTGTGGTTTGATAGCTCCTTTCTTTTGAGCACTGAATAACATTCCGGGGTCTGGATGTGCCATGGTTTACTCATCCCTCAACATCCGCTGGATCATGGAAAAAGCAAGAGAGTTCCAGAAAAACATCTATTTCTTCTTTATTGATTATGCCAAAGCCTTTGACTGTGTGGATAACAATAAACTGTGGAAAATTTTCAAAGAGATGGGAATACCAGACCACCTGACCTGCCTCTTGAGAAACCTGTATGCAGGTCAGGAAACAACAGTTAGAACTGGACATGGAACAAGAAACTGGTTCCAAATAGGAAAAGGAGAACATCAAGGCTGTATATTGTCACCCTGCTTATTTAACTTATATGCAGAGTACATCATGAGAAGCCTGGGCTGGAGGAAGTACAAGCTGAAATCAAGATTGCTGGGAGAAATATCAATAACCTCAGATATGCAGATAAAACAACACCCTTATGGCAGAAAGTGAAGAGGAACTCAAAAACCTCTTGATGAAAGTGAAAGTGGAGAGTGAAAAAGTTGGCTTAAAGCTCAACATTCAGAAAATGAAGATCATGGCATCTGGTTGCATCACTTCATGGGAAATAGATGGGGAAATAGTGGAAACAGTATCAGACTTTATTTTTGGGGGCTGCAAAATCACTGCAGATGGTAATTGCAGCCATAAAATTAAAAGATGCTTACTCCTTGGAAAGAAAGTTATGACCAACCTAGATAGCATGTTGAAAAGCAGAGACATTACTTTGCCAACAAAGGTCCATCTAGTCAAGGCTATGGTTTTTCCTGGGGTAATGTATAGATGTGAGAGTTGGACTGTGAAGAAAGCTGAGCGCCAAAGAATTGATGCTTTCGAACTGTGTGTTGGAGAAGACTCTTCAGAGTCCCTTGGACTGCAAGGAGATCCAACCAGTCCATTCTGAAGGAGATCAGCCCTGGGATTTCTTTGGAAGGAATGATGCTAAAGCTGAA